>CAUYRH010041193.1:0-44350 GCA_963574655.1 Perodicticus potto | reverse complement strand
TTAAATCATAGCTGTGTACATTAGTGCAATTAAGGGGTACAATGTGCTGGTTTCATATACAATCTGAACTATTTTCATCAAAATGATTAACGTAGCCTTCATGGCATTCTCTTAGTTATTGTATGAAGACATTTGTATTCTGCACTTAGTAAGGTTCGCCTGTACCCTTCTAAGATGTACTGTAGGTGTGGCCCCAATTACCCAACATACAACCCAAACAAACCCCAAAAAAAACCACAAGCTATCAATTTGCTGTCTTCAGGAAACACACCTAGCTTCAAAGGCAAATTAAAACTCCAAGTTAGGGGTTAGAAGACAATTTTTCAGGCAAACGGAATTCAGAAGAAAAGAGGAGTTGCAATCTTATTTTCAGATACATGTGAATTTAAAGCAACTAAAGTCAAAAAAGACAAAGATGGTCACTTTACATTGGTCAAAGGAAAAATACAACAAGCAGATGTTTCAATTCTAAATATTTATGTACCCAATTTAAATGCTCCTAGATTCTTGAAACAGACCTTACTCAGTCTGAGCAATATGATATCCTGTAATACGATACTAACAAGGGACTTTAACACTCCTTTTACAGAGGTGGACAGATCCTCTAAACAGAAATTAAACAAGGATATAAGGGACTTAAATGAGACCCTAGAACAACTGTGCTTGATAGACATATATAGAACACTCCATCCTAAAGATAAAGAATATACATTCTTCTCATTGCCCCATTGAACGTTCTCCAAAATTGATCATATCCTAGGACACAAAACAAACCTCAACAGAATCAAAAGAATTGAAATTTTACCTTGTATCTTCTCAGACCACAAGGTGGAATCAACTCCAACAAAAACGTTCAACCCCACACAAAGGCTTGGAAATTAAACAACCTTCTGTTGAATGACAGTTGGGTGCAGCAACAAATAAAACAGGAAATCATTAACTTCCTTGAGAATAACAACAATGAAGACACAAGCTACCAAAACCTGTGGGATACTGCAAAAGCAGTTTTGAGAGGAAAATTTATCACTTTAGATGCCTACATTCGAAAAACAGAAAGAGAGCACATCAACAAACTCACAAGCCATCTTATGGAATTGGAAAAAGAACAATCTAAGCCTAAACCCAGCAGAAGAAAAGAAATATCCAAAATTAAATTGGAGATCAATGAAATTGAAAACAAAAGAATCATTCAGAAAATTAATGAACCAAGGAGTTGGTTTTTGAAAAAATAAATGAAATAGATAAACCTTTGGCCAGACTAACTAGAAATAGAAAAGTAAAATCTCTAGTAACCACAATCAGAAAGGATAAAGGGGAAATTACAACTGATGCCACAGAGATATAAGAGATCATCTCGGAATACTACCAGAAACTCTATGCCCAGTAATTTGACAATGTGAAGGAAATGGATCAATATTTGGAATGACACCCTCTCCCTAGACTTAGCCAGGATGAAATAGAGCTCCTGAACAGATCAGTTTCAAGCACTGAGATCAAAGAAACAATAAAAAAATTTTCAACAAAAAAATGTCCCACCGGATGGCTTCACACCAGAATTCTATCAAACCTTCAAGGAAGAGCTCATTCCCATACTGCAGAAATTATTCCAAAAAATTGAGGAGGAAGGAATCTTACCCCACACATTCTATGAAGCAAACATCACCCTGATACCAAAACCAGGAAAAGACCCAACTAAAAAGGAGAACTTCAAACCAATTTTATTCATGAATATAGATGCAAAAATTCTCAACAAAATCCTAGCCAGTAGATTACAGCTTATCATTTAAAGTCATACATCATGATCAAGTAGGTTTCATCCCAGGGATGCAAGGCTGGTTTAACATACACAAGTCCATAAACGTTATCCACCATATTAACAGGAGCAAAAACAAAGACCATATGATCCTCTCAATAGATGCAGAAAAAGCATTCGATAAAATCCAGCACCCTTTTCTAATTAGAACACTGAAAAGTATAGGCATACGGATAAGCACATTTCTGAAACTGATTGAAGAGTATAGGCACATTTCTGAAACTGATTGAAGCTATCTATGACAAATCCACAGCTAATGGGTTTTACTGGATGGAGTAAAACTGAAAGTTTTCCTGTTAGAACTGGAACCAGACAAGGTTGTCCTCTGTCACCATCACTATTCAAAGTAGTGCTGGAAGTTCTAGCCAATACAATTAGGCAAGACAAGGAAATAAGGGGCATCCAAATGCAAGGAAAGAAGGTCAAACTTTCCCTCTTTGCTGATGATATGATCTTATACTTACTCAACCACAAGACTCCTGGAAGTCATCAAAAAATACAGTACTGACTCAGGATATAAAATCAATGTCCACAAGTCAGTAGCCTTTGTATATGCCAATAAGAGTCAAGATGAAAGGCTAATTAATGACACAACTCCCTTCACCATAGCTTCAAAGAAAATGAAATACCTAGGAATATACCTAACAAAGGAGGTGAAGGACGTCTATAAAGAAAATGATGAAACCCTAAGAAAGGAAATAACAAAGGATATTAACAAATGGAAGAACTTACCATGCTCTTGGCTGGGAAGAATCAACATTGTAAAAATGTCTATACTTCCCAAAGCAATCTACCTATTCAATGCCAACCCTTTTAAGATACCAACATTATACTTTCAAGATTTGGAAAAAATGATTCTGCGTTTTGTATGGAACTAGAAAAAAAACCATATAGCTGAGGCAGTTCTTAGTTATAAAAACAAAGCCAGGGGTATCACCATACCAGATTTTAGGCTGTACTACAAGGCCATAGTGGTCAAGACAGCATAGTACTTGCACAAAAATAGAGACATAGACATTTGGAATAGAACAGAAAATCAGGAAATGAAAATAACATCTTATAACCACCTAATCTTCAATAAATCAAACAAGGACATACCTTGGGGGAAAGACTCCATATTCAATAAATGTTGCTGGGAGAACAGGATATCCACATGTAAAAGACTAAAATTAGACCCACACCTTTCTCCACTCACTAAAATTGATTCAAGATGGATAAAAGACTTAAATTTAAGGCATGAAACAATAAAAATCCTCAAAGAAAGCATAGGAAAAACACTGGAAGATATCGGCCTGGGGAAAGCCTTCACGAAGAAGACTGCTGTGGCAACTGCAACAACAACAGAAATAAACAAATGAGACTTAATTAAACTGAAAATCTTCTGTACAGCTAAGGAGACAACAACCAAAGCAAATAGAAAACCTATCCAATGGGAAAGGATATTTCCATTCTTTGAATCAGACAAAAGCTTAATAACTAGGATCTATAGCGAACTCAAATTAATCCACATGAAAAAAGCCAACAATCCCATATATCAATGGGCAAGAGACATGAATAGAACCTTCTCTAAAGGTTCTTCTCTAAAGAAGATAGATGAATGGCCAACAAACATGAAAAAATGCTCAGCATCCCTAATTATTAGAGAAATGCAAATCAAAACCACCCTGAGATACCATCTAACCCCAGCGAGACCGGCCCACATCACAAAAATCTCCAAACTACAGATGCTGGCGTGGATGTGGAGAGAAGGGAACACTTTTACATGCTGGTGGGACTGCAAACTAATACAACCTTTCTGGAAGGAAGTATGGAGAACCCTCAAAGAACTCAGGCTAGACGTCCCAGTTGATCCTGCAATTCCATTACTGGGCATCTACCCAAAAAGAAAAAAATTCCTTTTATCATAAGGTCACTTGCACAAGACTGTTTATTGCAGCTCAATTTACAATTGCCAAAATATGGAAACAGACTAAATGCCCACCAACCCAAGAATGGATTAACAAGCTGTGGTATGTACACTATGGAATACTATTCAGCCATTTAAAAAAAATGGAGACTTTACAGTCTTTATACTAACCTGGATGGAAGTGGAACACATTATTCTTAGTAAAGCATCACAAGAATGGAGAAGCATGAATCCTATGTACTCGATTTTGATATGAGAACAATTAATGACATGGTGGGGGGTGGGGGAAGGGGAAAGCAGAGAGAGAAAGAAGGAGGGAGGGGTGGGGAAAGGAAGAGCAGAGAGAGTCAAGGAGCAAGGGGGTGGGGTCTTGGTGTGTGCCACACCATTTGGGGGCAAGACACGATTGCAAGAGCGTCTTTACCTAACAAATGCAATCAGTGTAACCTGGTTTCTTGTACCCTCAATGAATCCCCAACAATTAAAAAAAAAACCTCATCATCCCTAATCATCAGAGAAATGCAAATCAAACCCACTCTGAGATATCACCTAAATCCAGTGAGATTAGCCCACATCAAAAAATCTCAAATCTGCAGATACTGGCATGGATATGCAGAGAAGGGAGAGAAGGAAACACTTGCACTGCTGGAGGGATTGCAAACTAATACAACCTCTATGGAAACAAGTATGGAGAATTCTTAAAGAACTAAAAGTGGACCTTCCATTTAATCCCACAATCCCATTACTAGGTATTTATCCAGGAAAAAAAAAATCATTTTACCACAAGGAAATTTGCACTAGAATGTTTATTGCAACCCAATTCATAATTGCCAAGACATGGAATCAACCCTAGCTCTCATCAACCCATGAAAGGATTACCAAACTGCAGTATATGTATACCATGGAGTACTATTCAACCATAAGAAAAGATGGAGACTTTACATCTTTTCTGCTTACCTAGATGGAGTTGAAACATATTCTTCTTAATAAAATATCACAAAAATGGGTGGAATGTATTGATGTATTCAATACTAATATGAAACCAATATATAAACAACTACAGACCCACACAAAAGAAAAACACAAGTATAGTCTAGCGAGGGGGAGGGATAAGAAGGGAGGAGGGAGAGAAGCAGGGAGCGTGATTGGTCATATCTCATCTAACGTGCACAGTGTGAGTGTATTCAGCACGTCCCATGACTACAACTTGAACTTTACCTTAGAACTGAAAACAATGTAACCTAAACCTTTGTACCCTCATATCAAACTGAAATTTTTTTTAAATCATGTGATTATATATGTGCGAGTTTATTGCTGGGGTCTCTGTTCTGTTCTGTATGTCTAACAACAGCACCCACTTGAATAGCCCCAAAATAGAAACTGTCCAAACTTCAATCAATAGCAGAATGGATACAGAAATAGCGAGACAGTCAGTCACACTGTGGAATAGTGTGCAGCACCAAGGTTTCCAACGAATAATGACAATATGGTTGAATCTCAGACGTGTATGCCAAGTAAAAGAAGCCAGACACAAAAGACTACTTATTCTATGATTTCCTTTACATAAAATACAAAAGCAGCAGGGAATCTAATTTACAAGTATGCCTCTAGAAAGTCAGGATGAGGAGGGACTCAGTAGTGACAGGAATGGCCAGGCAGCAGGAAGAGGCTTCAGAGATGGTAAGTTCCATTTCTTGAGCTGAGTGCTGGTTTTCTGAGATGTTCAGTTAGTAAAATTCATCAAACTATGCATTTATAATTTAGGCATTTTTCTAGATCCATATTATATGGCAAGAAAAAGCCCTTTAGAAAAGAAATATTCTACAGATCTTAAGCATTGGAAACATGACTGGACTGTAAGAACCACTGTCACAGCCTTCAGGTAGCCACTAGCAGCAGACCTGTCAGAAAGCTCGGCCAATCAGAATTCAGCAGGGCCCAGGTTGCTGGGCCTGGAGTGGTTGTCAGCTGAAAGGAGCTCACAGAGTTCCCAACAATGTCTACTACGGTGGCGTTCTCAGTTCATAAAGCTGATACAAACAAAGCACATTATCCATGATCAGTCTCTAATAATAAAATAATATGATTATACCTGTTGGTAATATGTCTATGACTGGGAGACAGCATGACAAGGGCAGACAATTAAATCAGGATATGCAATAAGTTAATCCTGGGAGACTCTGCAGAAATGAAACCTTGCCTCATCTGTGACTGTCACCGGGGGCCATGTGAGTCACTCCAAAGCACCTCTGGCTGCAGTAGCCTCAGGAAAGATGCCATTCAACCGTTTTACCCCTTTGACTGCTTCACTCAGGCTGTATCTCCTCTTCTCCCATCACACCTTTCATGTCATTCCATCCGGCACTTGTGAACACTCACCACTCGCCAAACACTGTGCTAAACATGCTCTGTGTCATCATACTCACACGTGCACAGTGACCCTGCAAGGTAGGAAGTAATACTATCCTTCTTCAAAGGTGAACTCAGGCTTAGAATGTATAAGCATCTAAAATAACCAGCAGGTAACAAATCTGGGATTCAAAATCAAGCTTTCAGACTCCACACACTGACCTCTAAGGACTGTCACATACGGCTGCAGTGTATTACTCAGGGGTCTCCAGAGAAATAGAAACAATAGGATATATGTAGATATACATGAGGAGATTTATTACAGAAATTTAATTTTCTTACAAAACTATGCAGACTAAGAGTCTGTAGTCCCCTATCTGTAAACTGGGGAGCCAGGAAAGGCTGTGGTGTCATCCATCCAAGTTCAGACTCGAGAGCCACAGAAGTCAATGATGTAAGTCCTGGAGTCCAAAGGCCTGAGGACCAGGAGTTCCAGTAAGCAGGAGAAGATGGATGGTCCAGCTAAAGGGGGAAAGGATGGGAGGAGAGAGAGAGAGATAAACAATTTGCCCTTTCTACACTTTTTTGTTCTATTGAAGCCTTGAACAGATTAGAGGCTCACAGTGGGGGTGGGGAGGCTTCTTCACTTAGTCTACTGAATCAAATGCTAATATCTTCTGAAAACATCATCACAGACACACTTAGAAAATGTTTTACCCACTATCTGGGCATCCCTTACCCCAGGCAAGTTGACACAAAAAAACCATCATAATGACTATCTTGATTTGTCCCTATTCACACAGAATTGTAGCCTTGTTGAGGAAATCAGACCTAAAAAGACAAAAGGAAAATCCCAGAATCCTTAGCACATATGCTGTTACTGTGCAGCTCAGTGATCACCATTTCTCTCCTCAGGAACGGAGCAAACATCACACAGTGGGCACTTTCTAAATGTTTGTTGACTGAGAAGGAGGCAGGGAAAGGAAGGAGAAAGGAAGAAAGAAATGGCTCTCTTGAGAGGAAACCATGGAATAGTCCAGAATCCATCACTACTTTCTGAAGTCTACAGGGTTGGAGAGTCACAAACAGTGTCCTCCTAAATAGAAACCCAAAGGCTAAGTTTTAGGGTATAGTTTGGTAGCTATTTACTTCCTGTTTTTACTTAAAATTTTGATTTTTTATCATCAATTTTTTATTTTTATTTTTTTAAAAAGTGCTTTAAACTACCCCTCTGACAAGGGATTAATAACTTAAATATATAAGGAGCTCTAACAACTCACTAAGAAAAAAATCGAGTAATCCATTATACAATGGGGAAAGGACCTGAGTAGACATTTTGCAAAAGAAGACATACAAATGGCTAACAGGTATATGAAAGAAACACTCAACATTATTAGTCATCAGAGAAATGCAAATGAAAACTATACTTAAACCAGCTTTTATCAAAAAGATAGGCAATAACAGATGCTGGCAAGGATGTGGAGAAAGGGGAACCCTCGTACACTTGTTCATGAGAATGTAAATTAGTGCAACCACTATGGAAAACAGTATGGCGGTTCCTCAACAAACTAAGAACAGAGCTACCATGTGACTTAAAGGTATATATCAAAGGAGGGGACTTAAGTATAACGAAAAGATACCTGCACTCTCACCCTTACTGTAGTGCTATTCATAATAGCCAAGATTCAGAATCTACCTATGTGTCCATTAATGGATGAATAAAATTATAATACTATACACAATGGGATATTATGTAGTCACAAAAAAGAATGAAATCCTGCTATTCGCAACAACATGAATGGAACTGGAAACCATTATGTTAAACGAAATAAGCCAAGTTCTGAAAGACACATCTCACATGTTCTCACTCCCACGTGGGAGCTAAATATTAAAAACAATTGATCTCATGGAGACAGAGAGTAGAGTGATGTGACCAGAGGCTGAGAAGGGGAGCAGGGGCAGGGAATGAAGTGGGATGGTTAACAGGTTCAAAACTATGGTTAGATAGAGGGAACAACATTTAACAACATAAAAAAGTGACCATAGTCAATGACAAGCTAGGATATGCTTTAAAATAACTAAAACAGTGGCATTAGAATGTTCCTAACTCAAAGAAATGTTAAATTCCTGAGGTGATGGATACCCCAGTTACCCTAATTGGATTGATTCACTTGCATGCCTATATCGAAACATCACATATACCCTATAAAATATTTAACTGCTATGTACGTATAATAATTAAAAATACAAAATATTGCATTAAAATGCTATTTATCTTGATTACTGAGTCTTGGGCACACCCTTCCCTTCCCTTCCTGAAGGGAGTGTCTTACTGTCCTCACCCTAGTCCCATCACTGAACCATTTTCACATCTGCAGCAAAAGTGACACTCAGGACACAACAATTCTGTGAGCACAAGTGACATGCTCTGAGCTCACAACTACAGCATTTGGGCCCAGAACACTCCAGCTCTGACATCCCCAAGCAGCGGAAACACATTTGTTGGCAACTCCTCACCAGATTTGAACAATGTCGTGGTGTTTAATTAAATTCCAAGAACACCTGTTTCATCAGCTTATAAATTCCAACTGAATTTTAAATGACTTCTGTTTGGCATGTCGAGTTTTTATTTTCTAGGCTGTAACCACAGCAACATATTTCCTCTAAATATCTGTCCTTCGCTCCTGCCACGCACACCTCTCCCTCTTCGCTGCCTTTTGTGGGCACAGAGAGTTGTTCATCAGCTTTTCAAAGTCCCCGCATGGCTCTCTGGCTGTCAAAATAGCAGCACAATAGCACATTGTGTTGTTTTCACTTTTCTTGACGGTTCACCTAAAGTTTGGACATTTGTATGGAACAGCACAGTGTGATAAACAAAACTTCTTTACTACCTAAAACCTAATCACTGAAATTGCCACCTTTTTTTCTTTTAAGTATCTCTACCCATGTCACCCAGCCCAGGCCAGGTGCTTTCTTCCCATCCATCTGCTCTCTCTGGGATGCCCTTACCTGCTCTAGGACCCCAAAGTTACCTTACTAACAATCTTCTAGGGGTACGGCAATGAACAGATGTCAAAAATGACGATGGTTAGGATGAAAAAAAAATTAAAGAATACCATCAGCTACACAGGGATTGGCTGGGAGTGCAGGAGGGGTGTGGTTAAACAGTCTGCCCCAAACTGAGAAAGAGGCCCAGACCTCAGTGAGGAGACAGATTGTGTGACAACAACAGCAAAGGGCCTGGAGTCTCATCAGTCTGCACAGACTGGCATAACTTCTCTGTGCCTCCATTTCTTTCTTCTTTTTTTTATTTAGAGACAGAGTCTAACTTTATTGCTCTTGATAAAGTGCCATGGCGCTACAGCTCACAGCAACCTCCAACTCCTGGGCTTAGGCGATTCTCTTGCCTCAGCCTCCCGAGTAGCGGGGACTACAGGCACCCACTACAACCGCCCGGTTATTTTTTTGTTGCAGTTTGGCCGGGGCCGGGTTTGAACTCATGACCCTCAGTACATGGGGCCAGCGCCCTACTCACTGAGCCACAGGCGCCACCCTCAGCTGCTTCTTTTAGGAAATGAGAATAATTGTTTCTCCCTCGCAGACCTGATATGTGAATTAGAAGAATTAATTAATGTACAATGTTTATATTAGGGGCTGATATAGAATATGAGCTCAATAAATATTATATTATTATTATGTTTAAAGTTCTTCTGCCACACCATCCCCAATAACTTCCCACCACCTTCAAGGTCAGTGTCAGACTCCCAGGGGAACAGTCTCCTCGTGTGTCCAGCGGGCACTTTTCTCATCCCCTCTGCCTGCCTTTGCTCATGCCCTCAGGTGCCCCTGCTGTGCCCCTCCTAACAGAAGGGTGTTCTTGAGCTTGCATCAGCCTGCCCTGACCACCCAGGTCCTCAGCCACCTCCCGGTCCTCTGCACACCCAGTTTCCCAGTCACGTGACACATCCGAAGGCCACCTTGCCTTGGCTGTCCTCCTATGGATGGAGACAGACTGTGGCCCCTCCCACCACCCATGCTCTGCTCCTTCTCAGCCCCACTGTTCCCTGTGCTCCCTGTTCCTTCCTTCCCCAACCAGCTGTCATGTGCCTTGTGCTAGAACGTGGGGTACCGAGATGAGCCAAGCAGACACAGACCCTGTCCTCCTGGACTTAGAGTCCAGTGAAGAAGATGCCAATAACAGGCTATTAGAGGAATAACTGCACAGATATAACTGTGATAAATGCAATAAGAGACACAAGAGCAAAGGAACTCCCTGGGGATTGATGAGTATCCTCCCCCTCAGCATCAGCTAAAAACTGAGAACCGGGCCCCTCTGCCTAATGATCACTTTACTTGGCACATCCTAAGCTGCCATCTCTAAGCACAAAATCTTCCCACAAAGTAGGAAAAGACCAGAAGGCCTTCCTCATTTTTCTTCTCCTTGGCAAAGGCACAGCTCCCGCGCGGCACTGAAGTTGCTCGGCCCCCGGCTCTGAGGCACTATTGGTTTGGCACTTGCCTCTGGCTTACATCTGGGTCTCCCGGAGGGAGCTGCTCATTGGGAATTTTAGCCAGGCCTAACAGCCAGGGGAACACAGCTTTCAGGTTCTCTCTTCTAATATTTTTTTCCCCAAACAAAAGTAGTGGTGGGATTTTTGAAAACTGCAAAATGAAGAGAGTCATCAAAAATAAGACACCGCAAGCACCAAATGATAGCTGAAGCCTGTGCCTGGGGTTTGACCTGGCAAATTTCCAGTGAATTGCAGGTTCTAAGTCTGAGTGGTTTTCCTGGTACTCTCAGGGAATCCTGAGATTCTGATTTTCTATTCTGATCAGAGGGCTCTCTAAAGGGGTTTGGGGGAAGCCTACAAACTCTTCATTTCTTTTTCAGGGTGGTAAGCATTCTACTTCCTTTCCCCCTTGCTCTTGATTCTGAATTGCCATTCACTTACTCTTGGTTGCTCTTCTTGGGACAGTAATTGCTTCGTGTTTAGAGGTCCCAGCTGACCCTCCTCTGACAGGCCAGCCCTGCTGACTCTGTAGAGCAGTGGTTCTCACTCTTCCTAATGCCGCGACCCTTTAATACAGTTCCTCATGTTGTGGTGACCCCCAACCATAAAATTATTTTTGTTGCTGCTTCATAACTTTAATTTTGCTACTGTTATGAATCGTAATGTAAATATATGATATACAGGAGCCCCCCAAAGGGGTCACGACCCACAGGTTGAGAACGGCTGCTGTAGAGGCTTCACATCCCAAACAGCCAGACAGTCCTACAGCGAGTCTGGCTGGGATCAGCCTTCACCCGCAGACTCCTGGTCTCTTTCTGCCGCTCCCCTCCCTGCCAAGCAAGTCAAGTTCCTGGTTATGACTGTGGACATATCCCTGAGTCAGAAAAGCTCGCATTCCAAATCCTAGCTGCCCCACTCCCAGCAGAACTCCACCTGACCAACTGCAAATACAGGGTTCCCTAAAGTTAGAAAACAGAGGGGGAAATTTTGTATTATTTTAAACAGAGAAAACATCCTTAATGATGTTAGGAATACTCACCAGGACTTCTTGATGTAATGGATATCCTGTAGGGATAATAACACCAGGCCTACAGAATTGCCCTGAGGATTAAAAGCAGTTAACATAGCTGGGCGTGGTGGCTCACACCTGTAACCCTAGCACTCTGGGAGGCCAAGGTGGGCAGATTTCTTGAGCTAGGAGTTTGAGATCAGCCTGAGCAAGAGCAAGACTCTGTCTCTACTGAAAATAGAAAAACTAGACGGACATTATGGTGGACACTTGTAATCCCAACTATTCGGGAAGCTGAGGTGAGAGGATCGCTTGAGCCCAAGAGTTTGAGGTTACTATGAATTATGATGCCACGGCGCTGTATCCAGGGTGAAAGAATCAGACTCTGTCTCAAAAGAATAAAAAATAAAAGTTAATGTGTGCAAAGCACCTGAATTCCTGCCTGGACCTTAGAAAAGGCTCAATAAATACAGTTAGGGTCCCCTCCCTTTAGCCCAAACTGGTCCTTTGGCCACTACTGTCATATGTCACATCACAACTGCCTGTTACCTACCCTCCTGTCCCCATTCTAGATTTTCTTGGTTCTGTGCAACTATCCATCAGAAATATCCACCTGCTTGGGAGGGGACTAGGACTAGCTCTGGTCATTTCTATATTATCATCTGAAGCCCCACAGAGTTTAGGATTTTCACAAAAGTTTATCTTTGCAGTTGCAGCTATCTCATGCTAAAATTAAGAAATCAAGATGCTTATTTCATAAAAGCCCAAATTTCTGCCAACAACCTGTACCTTGTCTATTAGAAGAAATGAGTAGATCTATATATGACTTGGAGCCTCTGCGGAGGTTTGGTTTAGATTTGTCTCCAACTACACAAGAAGGTACGTTTTCTAAGCCCATGAATGTATCAGTATTACCTATATCTGCAAACCTGTCAGTTATAGATGCTGTACATTACCAGGAAAAAATAATAATTCTTCTTTGTAACTAGAATTTCATGTTGTTTGATCACAGGCTGTGGTATGAGTTAATGTGACAAAGGGGGCTATTGAAGAAAGCCCATTATAAAGGCATGGTAATATTGCTTTCCAGAGGAAGTACTAAATACATAGCAGTCTTATTAAAGAATATGAATCTGATAAACTATACATGAGATTTCAATGGAAGAGCAGCTCCAGTTTGCTGAGATTTCTAACAACAGTTCAGCTCAGCCCCCACCAACCCCCTATAAGAAGCAGCTTATAGGCTATTTCAGTATTTTGCATCTCAAAGACAAGATGCATCTACATCTTTGCATAAGTTTGCCTATGTGTGTATGTGTGTGTGCGCGCACTGCCCACACTGTTCTGTTTTAAACCTCTACTCCTCTCTGCTTAGAACCAAGATAAAACACCAGGTGATGGCTTCTAGACACAGGAATGGGGACATAGTCCTCCAGGAAGCTGCCTTGCAGGTTAAGGTCCAGAAACATTTTTCCCACCACCCTCTAAATCTAACCTTCATAGACCCAGGGAAGACACAAAAAAATAGCAAAGGCCATACAGTTCTGCGCTACGACCCCCACCAAAATTCCAGCCTCCACAGGAAGAACAGCTGCATCAGCCCTTCCCTAGTATGTTCATCCCAGGACATATTAATTCTGATTAATCATCTCACAGAATTATGGACATAAGCCATACCTCGTTTTATTGGTCTTTGCTTTACTGTGCTTCATGGATAATGTTTTTTTTTTTTTCACAAATTGAAGGTTTGTGGTAACCATGTGTCAAGTAAATCCATTGGTACCATTTTTCCAACAGCACATGCTCATTTTGTGTCTTTATATCACATTTAGTGATTCTCGAAATACTTCAGACATCTTTATTGTTATACTATTATGGTGATCTGTGAGCTCATTCCTGTTGTAATTGCCCAGGGGCACCATGGTTCATACCTGTATAAGATGGTAAACAATCAGTACATGTTGTGTGTGTTCTGAACACTCTAGTAACCAGACATTCCTCCATCTCTCTCCCTCTCCCCAAGGTACCCTGTTTCCTAATGCACAATAATATTGAAGCTAGGACAATGAATAAGCCTACAGTATCCTCTAAGTGTTCAAGTGAAGAATATATTCAAGTCTCAGGGTTCTCATATTAAACTAAAAACTAAAAATGACTAAGCTTAATGAGGAAGGTATGCCAAAAGCTGAGATAGACTAAAACTAGGCCTCTTACACCAAACAGTTAGCCAAGTTGTGAATGCAAAGGAAAAGTTCTTGAAGGAAATTAAAAGTGCTACTCCAGTGAACACACAAATGATAATAAAGTGAAACAGCCTTATTGCTGATATGGAGATAGGTTTAGTGGTCTGGATAGACATAAAACAGCAACAACATTCCCCTAAGCCAAAGTCCAATCCAGAGCAAGGCCCTAACTTTTCAATTCTATGAAGGGAGAGCTAGGTGAGGAAGCTGCAGAAGTAAAGTCTGAAGATAGTACAGGTTGATTGATGAAGTCTAAGGAAATAAGCCATCTCAGCCATCTCCATAAATTAAAAGTACAAAGTGAAGTAGCAAGTGCTATTGTAGAAGCTGCTCCAAGTTATCCTGAAAATCTGATGAGGATAGCTACACTAAGCAACAGATTTTCAATGTAGGTGAAATAGTCTTATATTGGAAGAATACAAGTAGAACTTCCATAGCTAGAGGGAAGAAGTGAAGGCCTGGTTTCAAAGCTTCAAAAAACAGGTTGACCCTGTTATTAGAGCTAACATAGTGGTGACTTGAAGTTGAAGCCAATGCTTATTTACCATTCTGAACATCCTTGGACCCTTGCAAATAATGCTAAGTCTACTCTGCCTATATTCTGTAAATGGAACAACAAAGCCCGGATGAAAGCACTAATGTTTACAACCTGGTTTATTGAATATTTTAAGGTAAATTTTGAGACCTACTTCTCAGGAAAAAAATATTTCTTTCAAAATATTTCTGCTCATTGACAATACACATGGTCACCCAAAAGTTCTGATGGAGATATACAAGGATATTAGTGTGATTAGTGTTGTTTTCATGGCTGCTAATGCAACAGCCATTCTGCAGCCCATGGCTTAAGGAATAATTTTGATTTTCAAGTCTTTGTATTGAAAAAATACATTTCATAAGACTACAGCTATCACAGATAGTGATTCCTGTGATGGATCTAAACAAAGTAAATTTAAAATCTTCTAGACAGGATTCACCATTCTAGATGCCATTAAGAAATATGTGATTCATGAGAAGAGGTCAAAATTATCAACATTAATAGGAGTTTGAAAGAAGTTTATTCCAACCCCCATGGATGAGCTTGAGGGATTCAAGACTTCAGTGGAGGAAGTAACTGAATTTGTGGTAGAAACAAGAGAACCATATTAGAAAGTGTGACCAAATTGATTCAATGTCATGATAAAATTTGAACAGATGGGAAGTTGCTTCTTATTGATGAGCAAAAAGAAGTGGATTTTTGAGGTAGATTCTATTCCTGGTGAAGATGCTATGGACATAGTTGACAAGGCAATGAAAGGTTCAGAATCCTACATAAACTTAGTTGATAAAGAAATGGCAGGGTTTGAGAGGACTGACTGCAATTTTGAAAGAGGTTCTACTGTAAGTCAATGCCGTCAAACAGTATCACATGCTACAATAGAGATCTTGTGAAAAGAAGCATCGATCAATGAAACAAATTCCACTGTTGTCTTATTTTAAGAAATTGCCACAGTCACACTAACCTTCACCAACCACCACTTTGATTAGTCAACATCAAGGCAAGACCCTTTAGTCCCAGATAAAATAACCAAATCACAACACTGATACACCACCCCTTTGCTGTATTCTGTCAGCCAGAAGCAAGTTGTCTATGAGACCATATCTGCTGAGTAATCTAAAAGCGTCAATTTGCCCAAGCAATGCTATTATCTGTGCAGAACCTAAAATACACAACTCTGTCCCTTCTAAGACATACTTTGCCAATATGGGAACTATCTCTTCCATCATCAAAAACATTATGAGGCACTGAAGGCTCAGATGATTGCCAGCATCCTTTAGCAATAAAGAATTTTTAATTAAAGTATGCACATTTTTAGACATACTGCCATTGCACACTTAATAGGGTATCATAAACATAACTTGTATATGTACTGGGAAAGCAAAACGTGTGTGTACCGCCCACTTTATTGTAATGTTTACTTTATCGCAAGGGTCTAGAACCAAACCTGCAATATCTCTGAGGTATGCCTGTAATAATTTTGGATCACACTTTGGGAATGATTGCTTCTGGTGTGTCTTGTATTAGAGGACAATGTAGAAGAAAAAAAAAAGAGGTCTCCTCAATTATATTCTTATCTGTCATCATTTGGCAGCCTTGATTGGCTCCAAGTTTTTGAATGCAGGACAGAGGCATAGAGAGCTTATGGGGCTTCATCAACCTCTTCTACAAAGTTCAGTTTCACTGGAAAGTAATTCCAGAATCCATAAATGGTCTCCAGAGGTAGAGACTGGAACATATCCTCATGTCGGGTCCCCTTAACTACAACACAACAGGATGTGTTAGATGCCTGGAGAGTAGATAACTGGTTTAGAAGATAAGAAGGGAAACCCATCAGCTATTTTCCGTCTCCAATAGGGTTAACAGGCGCTCACCTCCGGGCCTGAAGAAAAGTAATAACTTAACTTTTCTTTTGTTGTCCCAATGTGACCCAGGGCAGACAAAGGGGAACCACTCAACCTGTGTTCCTGCCCATTCCTGGAAAGACAGCTTTAGCAGGGGAAGAAACCTTCTCAGTCACCTGTGACAGGAACCTAACACCTCTCTGTCCCTTAGTGGATTAAATGCTAACGATCATGGCTTCTTTGTACAGGGTTCTCCTACACCAGCTACTCTGTTCTCCAATTCCTCCAACTTTTGCACAAATTCTCAGGTTAACTTGATTTCTGACCCCAAGCTCTTCCCTGGTCCCAAGACTTCAGGAATCATAACTGAAGGCTAGGACTTCCCAACACTAATACCAATGGATTCCTTTCATCCCGTCCTTGTTCTTTCAGGGAAGAATCAATGTAGTGATCAGGGAATTGCCATTCAATTAGTAGCTCTACCAATAAATGAAGCCAACCATTCCACCCAGATCAAACTAGCTAGGTTAGCAAAGGCATGTGACGAAAATGTTTGCCAAATTCAAAGCCTGGAAAATGTCTCTGTTAAGATGTTGGTATGATGTAAAGTAGAAGAAAATACATCAACCTGAGGGGGGGAAATCCTGGTAGCAAATACATTTGATTAACTAGTATAGCTACACATATGCCATATTTTCCCTCTTTCTGTTAGGTCAAGCTAACTCAAGAGGCAGCCATTTAATAATAGCTACCAAAAAAAATGTTAAAAAGTTAAACTTGAGAGCACTTTCTTTCAGCAAAGCACTGAAAAGCCCTCTATATGGACTATTTTTTTAATTATCACAATAATTAAATGATGTCCATGATCTTTTATCCTATTCTACATATAAAAAACAGAAACTTCAGGGGTTAAGAGACATACCCAAGATTCCAAGATTCCCCAGCTACTAAGTGGTGAAGCCAGGACTTGAACTCAAAAGTATTTGAATCCACAGCCTATTCTCCTAACCACTACACGTACACTCAGTAAGGCATAGGCTTTAACTGCTTCCCGGACCTGCTGCAGTTAGGAGGGATCAAATCGAAATTCTGGTCCCCTCTTCACACAGCTAGTGATTATTATGTGCCTGCCATGTTCCAAGCACCCCTTGGGTTGTCCTATATTAATCATCACCATATCCCTATGGTAGTGAGTGATCAATATGAGTGATATCCTCAATTTCTAGGCAAATAATTAAGACTCAATAAGGTTAAATGCCCCCACGCTACCTTGTTAGGAAGTGGCAAAGCCAATACTCAACCCTAATTTGTGTCTCACTCCAAAGTCCATACTTTTTACCTCTCAGTTACCTACCGACATATTGAGAGTTTCCATTTACAAATTTCAAAAAACTCGACCTGAGTGGACCTACCAGAGCATGCTGTAAATGATAACTTCTCTCTGCAAATTCTGGGGTAATCTCTCAGTCTCCCCTAAATTTGAAAGACAGCTGCTGCCAAGCAACAAGTATGAACTCAATATATAGACCATCAAGCTGAAATTTTCCAGGGAACATTGGTGGTAAATGTCCCTTATATTGTAAAAATTCCCACTAGTATTGTCATGGATCATGGAAGCTTCTGTGTTAGTCTGGGCTTTCCAGAGTTCCTTCTTAGACTTCTTGACTTATGAATTGTTAATTTTCGGAGCAGGGTTAGGAAAGCCATGCGCGACGCTGTGATATCAGGTCCTAGTTGTCTTAGCAACTAAAAGATGTGCCCCTCTCACTCCCTCCCTCTCCCTACCACCTAATGCACAGTGGATTTAAAACCTTTCTCTCCAGTTCTCACTCTTAATAACACACGGTAGCTCAGGATCCAAATTTGGAACCCAAGCGGATGCCTTGCAAAACGTTTGGCTAGTTTTATAAGAATTTCTTCTCCCCTCCATGGCTAGCTTCATCTGCCTGCTGGAGAAGTTCCAGCCACTCTCACCACTGCATTCCCAAGGCTTCCATCTCAGAGGACAGCTTGAT
Source organism: Perodicticus potto (assembly GCA_963574655.1). Taxonomy (NCBI): domain Eukaryota; kingdom Metazoa; phylum Chordata; class Mammalia; order Primates; family Lorisidae; genus Perodicticus; species Perodicticus potto. The sequence continues at coordinate 26,125 of CAUYRH010041193.1, read as the reverse complement.
GATCAAGTCGATCCAGCCCACTTTCTACCCTGTGCATTTGCCATTATCAAATATCCAGGTGGAACTAATGAATGCCTTTTACTTCCCTTGAGCATAAAGAGGCTTGAAGAAATTGAATCACCGGAGCCTGACGATGTAAGGGAATTCATCTGGTCCTTGAGAAAGTGAGTTTGCCATTCCCACTCCAGCCCCCAAAAAAGTTCTCAGATTCTTGTGCCCACCTAAAAGGATAATAATATCTTCACCATTACCATGCCAGCAAGAAAAATGTTTCTTTCCTCAGGAGGCAAAAACACATTTTCTAACTGAGCCTAGGAGACAAAATGCTAAAATTTGAATTTGTTTTCCTTAGAATATCTTTTAAATATCCAGATTCTGTCCCTGAGTTTTGTATAGTCAGCAGTTTCCCCCAATAAACTCATTTATTTTTCATGCTGACTAGAACTAGAGTTTGATTTTCTCCATTCCTATTTTCCCTGAAAACTTCAGGAAATAACATAATATTCAAGAGAAGGGCAGATGGGGGGAGGGGTATCAGGGAGCATGGCAGGGCTGGCTATTAAACAAAGAATTCCCAGAGTGGTTTCCCAAAGAAAGTGACGTTATAGAACACACCTTGAGGATTCTTTTCCATTTCCTTTTGTGAAGTCCCTTAGACGGTGCAAGCCCCCGAGGAGGCATGGGAGTGAGCTTCAAGCATCTGCTTACAATGCCCCATCAGCACCATTCCACAGCTGTACCAGGAGGAAAACTCAGTGCAATGTAAGATGGACTGACAGTCTTTCTGGAGTCAGGAGCAGAGGAATCTCCCACAGGGAGCAAAAAGCAGCCACTCCAATACCATGTAAAACCTTAAACCTTCAACACTGTAACAGTATTAAAAAGTCCTGGAACAAAGAGATTCTGGTGAGATGAGCTTAAAGATGAGAAGGAATCATTCCCCATTCTCCCTTGCCCAAACCCCAAATCACCAGCCCAGTACACTGAGGCTGCATTCTCTCAAATGTTGGAAAGTTCGGAAAGGGCAAAGATGCAGCCTGTGGAGGATCAGAATTTACTCTTCAGTCAGGTCCAACCTTCAGTCTGGCCTCCTAACATCCAAACTGTCAAACAGGTTAGTTAAGTCTGAAACTGCTGCCCCAGGGGAGCTATCCCTGGTGCTGCCTTACTGGCTGCTGCAGCCCAGGAATCCAGAGTCTCAGCTATTAGTCTATCCTCGGCTCCTATCCAAATTATGACTGCTCATATCCAACTTAGGTCTGCTCTTTGGGTTATATAGTTCCAGTTTATGCCTTTACAGTCTGCCCATTCTGAGTCTCTGCATGTTTTGCGACACTCTTCAACCTCAGTGGACTGAACTCCATCTCTTGATGGAAAACCCTTGCCCATCACCCACCCCAGTCCACCACTATCTCAGATCACTGAATACAACATGAACATATTTGGATTTCATTTCAGGAATTCAAGGCCTCTGAGGGGTTTTAAGTAGAGGATTAATAGCAACACATTTGGCCTTTAGAAAAATCATGCTGACCTTAATGCAAGGAATGGAAGGGGAATTGAAAACCACTTAAAGGCTGATGCATTAACTCAAGCAAAACGTAATAGACAAAGACAGTGACAGAAGGATCAGAGGGAAGATGGTGGGTTCAAGAAATATATGGACACCTGAATAAGCAAGATGTTGCTTATATGGAGAAAAACAAAAGCAAGTGTCAAAGATAACCTCAGTGTTTCTTGCTGGACAATAGGCAGGATGGTGTTGCCAAATATTGAGTTAGCAATGTCAGAGAATAAAAGATGTCAAATTTAATTTTTATGTATAAAGTTTAGCAAATTTGTGGGACATCTGTCTGGAAATGCTAAGTGGATAGTTGGATATAGATGCATAATTCTTGAAGTACATCTGAACTCAATAGAGAGACTTTGGAGTTGTAAGACACAGATCATGATCAAAGGCATGTGGCTGAGTGTGAGTGCTCCAAGTCAGAAGAATGCCGAGGAAACAACCCCAATGAAATCAATACTTGATACATTGGAATAGGAGTGTTCAAAGTGATTAGTGGGGAGACAGGAAGGGGAAACAGAGGACTGTGTGTCAGGAAAGGCCAAATGAAGGGGATATTTCCCTACAGAGTGGTCCATGATGTCACTGCACCCAGAGATCCCATAAGATTAGACTTGAAATGTGTCTACAAGACCTAACAACAAAGAGGTCTCAGGTGAGCTTTTGCTGAAGGAAGTGGGTGATGAGAAGCCAGTTTGGAGCAGGCTGAAGAGAGACAAGAAGGTGAAGTGTTGGAATAATGAAAGGATACAACTCTTTGAGCAGGTTGGCTGTGAAAGGGGAGGACAAGCCAGAGGAGTAGGCTGAAGAAGCCATGAAGAGTTTTACTTCCCTTGTGAAGATGGATTCTGAGTGCATTGAGCCAGTTGGGAATAAAAGGTTAAAGATGAGAAAAAGACATGATAGGTAGCTAGAGATCCCTGTGGAGGCAGGGAGAAGGGAGCTGGGATCCAGGGCATGAGTCTCTCTTTCCCTAGAGAGGAGGGGACAGAGGTCAGCTGGGTGCTGATCTGTAACTGGGCCAAATGAGAGACTGGGACTCAGGGAGCTTCTGCCAACCCTGAATCAGATGCCAACAATAACACACTCTCTCCTACCACTTTATCATCCAAAAGAAGAAATAGATTTGTTCTACCAGGAAAACTGGAACATATTGGTGGGTGTTAGGAAGAGGCAGATTTTGATTCAAGAAAGAAAAATTTTCTAACAACTGGAGCTGTCCAGCCACAGAACAGCAGCTGTAGTGTGCTGTCAGAGGCAGTGTTCAAGTGAAAAAGAATACCATAGCCTTCCTGGCCAATTTTGATGAGTCTTGCACTGGAAAGAAGCTGGAGCTAGATAGCGTCTGAAGACCCTTTTTACTCTAAACTCTTCCTACTTTTCAGGGAGCTCCTGAGGATTCCATGGGAATTCTGGAATTAAATAGCCAGCATTTTGCCTATGAAGGATCCTGGGGGTTCTTAGACCACCAATGCTAGAGCTGCCATTTGCAATCCCCTAGGAGGGGTTCTTGGGGGTGGGGAAAGAAACTTGACCTCTGATGAACAACCCTACATCCTGTCATTTCACTGTAGGAGTCTTACTTTCTAGGGCTTTCCTTACCATCAAGATTTCTGTATGAAAATAAGCTTAGGAGGAGCTCCAGTTTATACCACATCAGCCAATCCCAGGCAGAAGACCTCTGCGGGCATGGGCAATCCATTGCCATGGTTGAGAGCTGGATTCAGTGTCAGCTGGGTTGACTACCAATGGGTTATTTAAAATTTCTATGCCTGTTGTGGAAAAATCAAAAATCAAATTCTTAGAAAACTGCCCAACACAGAGTGAGTGCTCCACAAAAACTCATTAAATACACAATGGGACAACTATGCCAGGAGCTTGGGATAGAATACTGTCACTGTTAGTGAGGAGATGCTTGCAAAATGGGCATGTGCTTCTTTAGGCTCAATTAACATTTATAATTTGAGATTTTCTCAATCCCGGCCTTTTAGAAGATCTCCTTTCAATGTTACAGTTATTAGCTGACCAGAAAACACAAATGTATTTGTATTTTCAATGAAAGAATGCTCGGGACTGTGAAGATTAACCAGAAAGTAGGCTCTAGTGAAGATTGTTCTTCGCTATGCTGGGGGAAGGAGGCAGGTGCATCTACCCAGCTGAGGAAGATATACTAACTTCCACCAAAATCATATGGGTAATTGACACTTATTTAGTACCGATTATAAGCCAAGGAGCTTAATTGCATAAACTATCTGTAATCCTCACAGATTACCTGCCTGGCAGGTGTTAGTCCTATTTTACAGATAAAGAAACAGTTTAAGAAAGTTTTTTAGTTGCCTTAGATCACACAATTAGTAATTGGTAGGTTAGGACTCAAACTTGGAACTGCCTGACCACCAAGTCCTTGTTTGCTACTGTTTCTCCTCTATTAAGGCCCTATTGGATAGTAAGCGTCTTACAAGCAGAGTAATACCTTTGTGTGCCCTGCACTGCCGAGCACAATCACATGGGAGGAGTTTAGTAAATGTTTGTTAAATTAAACTCCCAAGTCAGTCACTGTTGCTGTGTTCTGTGCCTTACCTAACTTTCAACAAACTAAAGTCTACTAAACAAGTTAAGTCCCAAGAGTTTTTGACTTCCCTCCCCAAGAAATAAATCCTGGACATCCCAGAATCCTGTGTGAGAAATAGGTCTTTAGCCTTATGGACAATCTACACTTTCCATAACATGTAGTAACCAGCACTGGAAATGTACCTGGTAATTGACACAAATGGAACAAAGCAAAGCCAGGGTTGGAGGGATGCAGAACCCCCAATGCCTCCAACATGGCTAAGTCAGAAAGGTAATCCTGCACTTTTAGCTGAAGATAGGACCTTCTAGGCTCTTCAACACCTGGCCTTCCGGGCTCCACGCCTCTCCACACCCCACCTAGGATGCTCTCCAGAGGTCCCTACACCCATCCATTTCCTTCTCTGTGGTGTGGTTTGTAGCACTCCCCCCATCTGGCATGCCTCTTCTCAATGTCTTGTCAATTCCTACTCATGCTTCAAGACCACCTCCAGGAAGCCTTCCCTGACTGCTCTCACCCTGTCCAATCTTTGTCTCTTCATTTCGGACCCAAAGCATGACTCAGACATAACTACGTGCAGCCTCTTACTGGTTGCTGATGCTTCCTATCTATATTCCAAGTATCCCCAAGCAGACTGGCATCCCTTGCAAGCAAGAATGATGCTATTCTCCCATTCCAGAGCCCAGGAATGAGCCCCAGACACAGGACTCAGTTTCAGTCCACACTTCTGTGCTGCAGTACTCAGAATGCTCCAGCCTCATAGAGAAAGGAAGTGCCCTTTCAGCAAACCCCAGAGCCAGCCTCATCCCATTGGCTTTCCTAAATGATCTCTAACCAGATTATCCTCCTCCCACAGAACACAGAATCCTCCAAGGAGGCCCGGATGGACCTGGCCCCAGCTCCTTAGGTAATTGCTCTCATCCTCTTCCGACACAAGTAAGGAATTATCCCTCCCCAATCAGGATAGTCCTGGAAAGATGTTCGTGGTGACTCACGCAGGGGTGGGGGTGAGGGCAGGAGAGGAATGGGAAAGAAAAGGGAGAGCCCACAGGCTAGTTATGGAGCCACAGAATGAGGTACATTAGCCAATTTAGCCAATTACACAGCTGAAGCAATTAAATAACCTCACAATGGCAGGAGGAAGTGTAAACAAAGCCCACAACACCACCATCTAGGCTAAGGGAAAAACAAGCCTGGGCGCTGTGCTAGAAAGTCGTTGCTTCCATCTGTCTAGCCTCCGTTTCCCAACTCTTATCCCATAACAGAACCCTTTTTTCCCACCAAAACCCATTCCATGTATTTGAGGTAAGGTTTGCTTCTAAATCAGGTGGATTAGCTGAGCATGACATCTGTCAGCCTTCGGAGTCGGCTTCAGGATGGACATATAAAACTAGCAGAGCCAACTGGACTCTTGCCTGCAAATGGACATACAAGCACTGGGGGAAACCAGTCCCTCTTCCTTCTGCATTGAAAACTTGGAGATGCTGGCTCGGGGCTGCCAGAGGCCATCTTTTCTTCCAGAGAGATGAAGGAACACGCTAAGAGTAACAGGGCCAGGAAGTGGAGAGAAAGGGGCACTTCAATGCATCATTTGAGCCCTGGGTCCAGCTCCACCAAAAGCCTGTGGACTTCCCACCTACCAAAGATGAAAACTTCCCCTTTTCTCTCACATTAGTTAAAGGTGGGTTTCTGGGGGTTATTTTGTTTATGTGAAACAGACACTGCCACTGAGACTCGGGGCTGATATTCAGTGGGAGGAAGATGCTAAACATCAAGAAAAGACTTTAAAACAGGACCACCCCCAAATTTCACTGATGCAGCCCTTTGGAAGGACTTCCAGCCTCCTGCATAGTAAAAATAACCCCCTAATCTGTACTTAAACCAGGAACCAGAAAGGCTCTGAGAGGATGCTCAACAAGGAACTAGCTCAGTCTTCACCTAAAGTCTAATCAACCTTCTGAGAGGCTGGAACTGCAGTCTGAGACCCACCACTAGCTTCTGTGCACTGGGCCTAAATATCCTCCAAAAAGTCCTCACTCGTTCCGAGTCAGATATTTTAAATTTCTGCTTGAGACACGGATCACCATGGGTGAAAATTCCTGCCACTGCCTTCCAAAAGTAAGGGGTGGGGTACAGAGCCAGAGATGCCACCAACTCTCTTTCCTCGTGGCCTCCCAATGCAGTGATCTCCTCTCCCTCTCAGGATGGAAGATCAACCTTCATGGTGATTTGGGCAGGGCTCAAAGTTTTCCTGTGGCGAGTGCTCCCACAGACACCTGCCTGAGCAGCAGCTTCCTGGGCACCGAGACAGAGCTGCCCCAGCCCTCTACATTGCCTGCACAGTCTCCATCACCTTGGAGAGTGGGAGACAGCATACAATTCGCCCCCTGGTGTCACCAATGCAAAGTAGTAGTAGAATGCTGATTGTGAGACTTTGTGGCCCATTCTGCAGAGACGTTTATGTGAGAGAAAAAAGCCAGTTTCCCAGGAGAGGATCCTTAGAGCTCCACTGGAGACCTTGCCTTCTTTTCCAAAACCACCAACTAGAGACAATGGGGGGGTTCTCATCCCTGGCTGCACACTAGCATCACCAGGGGAGTTTTCAAATTGTTTGATGCCTGAGTCCCGCCTATACCCCCCCACAAAAAAATCCAAAGTTCCAGGAAATCTCTTCAGGCAGGATTGAGAACAGCACAGCAAGACAGCACTATTTTCCATGTGCTTTACGTTACCTCCATGGCACCCTTGGTACAACTGGCCTAAAGGAGTTGAACACGACATCGGGGCTCCCTTCCTCAATCTGCTCTTTTTCTATGGGAAACTCACATTTCTAATTGGCATTAACCAGGAAAGGTTGAGGGCTTCCGACATTAGGAAAAAAAAATAGCCAGGGAAAGTAAATAGACTAGAACCCAGATTCTAGTCTGATTCTAGTCTGGTTCGTGATTTTTCCAGATCCTTCTTTAGGATAGAGACCACTGAATGGATATCTTTAAGGGCACACCAGTGAGGTACAAATACTAAGTGGAGAGTAGGTTTGATACTCAGCCCCCCATACTGCCTCCATTATGGTGGATGAAATGGGGGTCACCCATCAGGGCTGGAATACAGTTCTTATGGCTGATCTCAGATGGTATTTAAACTACGAGGGCATTTTGGCCCATGTGCTAAGGGAATTGAGCTTCTAAAACACAAGAAGGAGCCACCAAGGTGAGGCAGGAGTCACAGAGAGAGAAAATCTTCCATCTTCCCAGTCCCTTTCAAGCTCTTGCCCAAGCCTATCGCCAAGCGTAGTGGCTGTCCCTGGTTTGGGCTCCATAAAACTCCCAGTAGTTTGCATGGATTTCTGTTCTTTAACCAGATGGACACATGAGCAAATAACTGATGTCACCTCTCCCCACTGAACACACGCCTCCTCCCTCCCACTGTCCTCTCCTGGGGACCCTGCAGCACAGTGGAGACAATCTGGAAAACCCAGGTCAGGGCTCTCCCATGAGAGGCCTTGGGCAAGTTTTTTATCGTGTCTGTGCCTCAGTTTTCTCATTTACAAAATGGGAGTCAGGTAAGCTTTAAAGGAGTTAATACATGTCAGTCTCCAAACTGTGCCTGGAACATTTGCTCCTAAATCTATCCCAGTAAAAATTATATTTTAACTCTCTCTGAAATCAAGTCCTCTTTACTTCCAGTTCCAGGAAGGCCAACATATTGCCCAATAACCCAGTGGGTAACTTCACTTGCTTCCCTGTGAGAGTGTGGTAGAGTTTATGGCATTTGAGTTAATGGGGATCACACTGCCAGTAGCTCAGAGGTGTGGGTGTCCATAGCAGAGTTGTGTAAGTCACGAGCCTGGTTATGGCATTTGAGTTAATGGGGATTACACTGCCAGGAGCTCAGAGGTGTGAGTGTCCATAGCAGAGTTGTGTAAGTCATGAGCCTGGCCCTCACAAGCCTTGTCTACTGGCTGGAGAGATCAGATATGCAAAGGGAGAAAAAAGAAAAATGATTAAGTGTCCAGTGAGGTTGTAGGTAGAAAGTGCGTGAGGAGGGAAGGAGTCATTGGCAACTTCGGGCCTGGCCAGGCTGTCACAGAGGTTTCACAGGAGCTAGGAACTGAGTTTCATGCTATGTGACCACAGCCCAGCAAGCCAACCAGAAGGCCCTTGAGACACTCAAACCACTCCTCCCAGGAGAAACTGGCCAGGCCAGAGTAAAACTTGCCACTGAAAGGTATTTTCCACAGTGTGAAGATTTCCAATGATCACATTCCCTCTGATGGCCATCAGATCCTATTTTTAGATGAGGAGGTTTGGGTTTGCAGCTAACCAGAAGCCAGTGTCCTCTTTGTGACTAGAGATAAAGCTGACTGAGTGATGCCGCAGCCCCATCCGCCTCCCCAGGCCACGTTGTGGCAGCTGGCTTCCAGCGTCCCTGCAGGGGGCGCTTGACTGTGTCTGGACAAGCCTCAAGTGCCAAGGAGTTAACAGCCTAGGCGCAACTCAACCGAGGAAGGACCAGAGTGGGTGCTAAATATCTCCCCATCTTTCACCCCTCAGTGTGAAGAGCAAAGACAATCCCAGGGCGTGTTCCACACAATGTCCCCTGGAGTCTCCAGCCCATGTGTCCTTGCTCAAAAGCTCACCTGTATTGGTCCTCGTACCCCATCACTGGCTCAATTCCCCAACTGCTTTGGGTTGTCCCTGGAATCACCTCCCAGATAAACTGCTTGCAGCAAATCCTCTCTCAGAGTCTACTTTTGGAGGAACCCAAAGCCAGCCAGTGGCCAGGTGGGCTATTCGGTCACTCTGAGGACACATTCCACAGCTCACACCTGCTTCACCTGGTGCAGGCTGGCACATGTGCCCCAGCCTCTCTCCTGAGTTGCTTTCAATCAGGTTTGTTCCTGGCCTCTGCAATCAACACCATTTGGTGCTGCTCTGCTCCTGCAAGTGAGTTAGCAGTGTTTCCTAGATGTTTTCCTAATAAGCATCTTTTAGGGGGCAGCGTGTAGTCCTCAGCAGCTACACTGGAACCAAATGAGCTGTGAGACATGTAGAAGGGAAGGATCTCAGCACAGACCTCTGTTTGCACCGCACTCAGTGACACACCACGTGAATGCACAGCTCAAGTTAGACATATGCAGGAATTGGATCTCCTTACAGGTAAATAAACTGGCTGACTTCCCTGCTGAGCATGTGAGCCTGGTGTCAGTGAGTAGGAGCAAGTCATCAACCTGGCTGGGGCAACAACCGTAAAGACTAGTGGCATCCACAGCTGCCCGCTGCCAGGGCAGCAAATGTTAGCACATTGGCTCAAGGCAGAGACAAGTGAGAATGCCATGGCGCTCTCAGAATTCTCTCTGTTCATTGACTGCAGTCATGTTTCAGTAAATGTTATCTGCTTTTGAAGACAAGATGAACTCAAAAGGGGCCAGTGGAAAATCAAAAATAAGCTGTACCTCCTCCACGTGCTAAGGCCTTGACCTCTCAGCAGTGTTTAGTGGCAGGATCACTTACCAGAAGTGTTTTGATGCCAAGAACAAGAAAAACAGAGAACATAACCAACTCAAGGACTCAGCGTAAAACTGGATCTGTTCCCTCCTCTCCTGCTGCATCCAAGTGTGGGCAGAAGAAGGTCAAAACTAGGAGGGCTTGGAGTGGGAAGTAAGGATCCTCCCCAACCACACAGGGCCCTTCAGCTCTGCCAGAAAGAAAATGGGAAGGAAAGAGGAGAAAAGAGAAGAAGGGAAAAAAAAGGAAAGGCAGCAAGAGGAAAGAGTGGGACTAAAACCACGCCAAAGACAGAATCCACTCTGAGCATATGCTCACCAGAACTGCCAATACTAACTCCGTCACTCAACAAATATGTGCTGAGAACCTACTGTGTACCGCTCACTGAGCCAGGTGGGGAATATAAGGCGGACATGGTGCACACCCCTAAGAACTTTCCGCTAAGAGAAAAAAAGGAATTTGAAAAATAATAATGCCGATGACATTAAGGAATTATTACCTAAGCAGAATTACGGGGGTTAGATAAACACAGCAGGAAATAATGCCATCTAGCAACAAGGCAAGTCCCCCAGAGTCTTAGGATCTAAGCTGAAAATGAAAAATGAGGAGTCATCTGGAAGGAAGTGACCAGGGAGAGGCATTTGCCATGTGGAGGAAACAGCATGTGCAAAGGTCTCAAGGCCAGCAGCCATGACCTCTTGGAAGAAGCTGAGGAGAGAATGTAAACAAAAGGATGGAGGAAGGGAATGCTGGAGAGGTAAAAAGAGGCTCAAAATGGGGCTCACCGGCCACCATCCTAAGGAAAGCGCAAAGCCACGGAAAGAGCACAATCAGATCTGCACTTTAGAAAGATCACTGAGGCAGCAGGTAAGGGGTGAATTTCAGGGACAGTGCAAAATGGAGAGTGGCAGACCAGCTGGGAGGCTGCTGTGGTCTCCAGGAGACAGATTACTGTGGACCATCCAAAGGGGTAGTTGCGGGAATGAAGATGAGTGAATAGATTCAGAACTTGTTTAAGAAGTAGAATGAAGCGAATTTGGTGGTTTAGAAGGCTAACTAACCCCATTCTGTGGAATATCAGGCAACCTCTTTCCAAGCTACTTTGAAAGGTCCTGGGCACTTCGCTGTGGGACAGGCAATAAGGTACTGAGTACTGCGCTTCCAAATCTTCCAGCCACTCTAAGGGCACTCCCTTCTGAGTCCATTCAGAAGCTTCTAAGAGGTGGATGCAGCCTGTAGCTCCAGCATGAGTAGAATGGCTTATGTGGCATAGGACTGGGGACACAGCTGAGCGTTGGTGCCAATGATACAGGACAAATGGCACCCCAGCCAGCTCAGCAGAGCCCCTTCCACCTTGGTGTTGGTGTGGTGGCAGCCAGCTGAGGAACCAGCGAGCTGGGTGACAGGCAAGGAGGGGAGCCTCCAAGCCCCACCAGAGGCTCCAATAGCCAAACAGGCGGGACAACTGCCAGGGAGACACTGGTGCCTTGGTGTCTCCTTCACTTTACACTTAGGACTAAATAGGGAACCCCCATTTCGTATGCCGAGGTCAATTTCATGTACGTTTCCTAGGCCTCAATTCCATGAATGGACTGTGTCCATTCATTAATACATTCATTCACCTTGCCCCCGCGGAAGGAACTGTGTTCATTCATTTCCTGGCCAAGGAACCCATGCACCTGTATATACCCCTAGACAAAGAGCCTGGACTGGGAGACAGGGGAGAGACCGGGAGAGAAACGGAGAGAGCTTTTCTCTCCCAACTCACCCTCTCTCTACTGGGAGCTTTAGTGTTTTTGTATTCTTTTCTGTAAATAAATTCTGTCTTACCACTGATCTGTGGTCCGCGGATTTATTCTTCAAATCACCGAAACCAAGAACCTGAAATTCCGGTATCAGATTTGGCGAGCCAGCCAGGAGAGAAGACAAAGTTCCGGTAACACCAAGCTGTCTGTGGCCTCAGCCTCAGCTCCACCTGAACCTTCTTGGAGTCTGATTCTCCAGGATGACCTCAGCTGCTCCTTTCTTTATCATGACTAGAATCTCAAGAAGAGGAGAAGAACCTGCCTCTTCCCCTGCCACTTGGCCACATCAGAGCCAGCTCCCCTCTCCTCTGGCCAGCCACAGTTATTTCCCTCTATAGCCACTTGTGAGGGCTCCCATGATTCCATCCTGCTGGCCTCCACCCCCACCTTTCACATGGGAAAACATTTTCTGTACAAGAAGCACCTGCTTTTCATCTCTTCTTTGCTCTCCTCCACTCTCAAGATTCTTCAGTCACCTCTCCACCATCCTAAATGGAAGTATCACCATACAGCTGCTAGAGGGCCATAAGAAGAGATAGCCATGATTTAGCTCCATCCTCAGATAATCATAATTATTCTTATCCTTCAGATAATCATAATTCCAGACATCATTTATTTCAACCCCTGTAAATGAGCAAGATTTGACTGGTGGATAACATTATCATGAGGCTATCAGACTCTGGGGGAATTAGTCAAGTTTAAATCTGGGTTCACTAACTCCTAGCTCTGCATTTTGGGAAACTGACTTAAACACCCAAAACCTCCATTTTACTTATAAAATGGAGATAATACATGATGCAGACTTCAATATATGAAAAATAAATAATGTATATGAATAACTCAGCATGTGATTAATAAATGATAGTTATTATTACACATGACTCTTTATTTATAATTATTTATTTTACTCATGGAAGTAAAGGGTCCATGAGATGTAATCCAAAATAATTTCCCTTTAAAGTTTCTATTTCTAGAGTACACCAATGAGAGAACTTCTACCACCTCCCCAAGGAAGCTATTGGTTAGTATTTTTATATAAGTGACTACCAGGTTACTAAGAAGACAGACTGAATAAAATAGCAACATAGTTAAATTGTGAATGTCCACAGGAGATTCTTTTGTTAGATATCATCTATTGTTTTTTAGCACTATATCTTGTCTTTAAAGTTGTACCCTATTTCACAGAGGCTAGAAGCCTAGAAACTACGTTTTCCAAATTCTACTGCTAGCAATGTTCTGATTTGGAATCTATTAATGAAAGTCATTCACATAAGATTTGGAAGGTGAAAGAGAAGAAGGTGTCATTATTTTCTTCCAACCGTGGCAAGTAGACTCAGGGCTTTTGGCAGACATGCAGTTTGCAGTAGCTTCTAGGCAAGCTCCCATTAATCACCTGCTTCAGTGCTGCAGGCATTTGGGTTCACCATCAATAGAATCCTGAGATTCTAGCATTCTCCAATTTCTTGAAAGTTGGACATGAGGTTTCCTGACTCTCATTTCTTCAGCCTTCCAAAGATTTTGTAAGCAGCAGATTTCCTCTACCAAATCCTTTCCTACTAAAATAACTAGAGAGCTTTCTGTTTTCCTGGCTGATACAGTCCCTTTATCCTTGTGTTTCACAGTATCAATCACAAAGGTATATAGTTAACAATAGTGTAATGTATAATTAAAAATCGTCAATAGGTAAATTTATGTACTTTCATCACAATAAAAAAATATAGATTTTCTTAGAGAAACAAAAGCAGGAAATTCAATGCCAAAAGATGTTCTCTATAAGAAATTATAAAGTTCTTTAAGTAAAAAGAATACAATAATGTATGGAAGCCTGGGTTTTCACAAAAAAATAAAGAGCAATGGAAATGAAATGACTGATGACACAATAAAATGCATTTGTTTTCTCATTTGTAATTTAAGACAAAAGTATAGCATATGTAGGAGTACAACATATGACAATAATGATACAAAATTTTAAAGGGAAGAATTAGAAATATAATATTTTAAGGTCTTTATACTATACTAATGTTATGCTGCTTCATGTGTAGTATATATTATTATTCAACTAATATTATTAGAAAAAAATCTACTTAATTAGAAATATATATTGTAAACCTTGGGGCAACCACAAAAATAATTTTAAGTGATAAGAATAAAAACTCAATAGAACAGTGGTTCTCAACCTTCCTAATGCCACCACCCTTTAATACAGTTCCCGTGGGTCACGACCACAGATTGAGAATCACTACAATAGAGGTTTAAAATAGAATAATAAAACATGTTTAAATAACCCAAAAGAAGGTAGAAAATGTTGGAGGAGGTCGGACAAAGAAGAAATGGCTAGAAAAGTTGTAGATTATGATCCAGCCTTAACAATAATCACACATAAATATAAACAGACTTAACTTTCCAGTTAAAAGACAGACTAGACTGTCAGATTGACTTTAAAAAAGAAAAAAATAAACCCAAGACCCAACTATTTCTGTCTGCCAAAAACCTACTTTAAATATAAAGATATAACTAAGTTAAAGTATAAAGTACACTATGCAAACACGAAACCAAAAAAGTAGGAGTATTCGTATTACTATCTGACAAAATGGATTTCAGAACGAAGAATGTTATCAGGAACAAAGACGGACATTACATAATGGTAAATGGATCAGTTCTCCAAGACTATAAATAACGCTTCAAGTGAAAACAATCTTAAATGAGATTCAAAATACATGAAGCAAAAACATACAAAAGTAGAAGGAGAAAGAGACAAATCACAATTTTAGCTGAAGACATCAATATTCTCATTGGTTTTGTTTTTTAGTTTGTTCGTTTGTTTGTTTTAGACAGAGTCTCACTTTGTTGCCCTCAGTAGAGTCCCATAACGTCATAGCTTACAGCAACCTCAGACTCAGGCTCAAGGGATCCCCTTGCCTCAGCCTCCCACATAGCTGAGACTACAGGCGCTGGCCACAACACTGGCTATTTTTAGAGACAGGGTCTTGCTCTTGCTCAGGCTGGTTTCGAACTCATGAGCTTAGGTGATTCACCCGCCTCTTAAGGCTGCCCAAAGTGCTAGGATTATGAGTGTGAGCCACGGTGCCCAGCCTGACATCAATATTCTTATCTCAGAAATCAATAGAACAAGCAGAAAGAAAATTGGTAAGGATAATGAATACCTACACAACACTTTACAGACCACCTTACCCAATGTGGAGTATTTACCCAAATCGCTCATATTCTGGATCATAAAACAAACCTCAATCAATCTGAAAGAATACACAAAATACCATGTATGTGTTCCAGCCACAAGAGAATTAGAAATCAATACCCAATAACTATCTTTACAACTCCCGCATATTTGGATGTTAAGCAACATATTTATAAATTAGTGAGGCATACAGAAGGAAGTATCAAAGTATATTAAAATATTTTGAACTGAATGAAAATGAATATATAACACAAAAATTGAGATACGAACTAACAACTGAAACCAAAAATAATAAAATCGATGATACAAAAACCTTAATTACTTCAAATGATCGATAAAATTGATAAACTTTGAGCCAGAGTGACCAAGAACTAAAGATATCTTAACAAATGTAACCATAACAAGAGCAAAAGTCCTACAGCTCGTGAGAGAAACTGATGCTTTCCCACCATGAGTGAGGACAAGGCAGGGATGGCTTCTCTCCTCCCTCCTATTCAACATTGCATCAGCAGCTCTAGCTGTGAAATAACATAAGACAAACAATTGAAATCAGAAACTACAAAGAAAATCATATCTGTTCCTAGATTATCTCACTTATATATAGAGAGGGAAAATTTTTTAAAAATAACCTACAAAAAATGCTCCTAGAATAAATAGGTTCAGATAACAAAATCAACATAAACATTTATTTCTGCTTCTATGTGCTAGCAATGAACACATGGAATTTGAAATTTTTTAAATAATATCATTTATGATAGCATCGAAAAGTACTTAATTATACATCCAACAAAATGTGTTCAGGTTCTGTGTGCTGAAGAGCATAAAATACTAATATAGGAAATGAAATGAAGGGAGAAATACAATACCTTCATGAATTGGAAGATTTGGTATTATTTAGATGTCAATTCTCTCTTTTTAATCTACACAACCAATGTAATGCCCACCAAAATCCCAGCAACCTTTTTTTGTTTTGTTTTTTGTTTTTTTGAGACAGAGTCTCACTATGTCACCCTCAGTAGAGTGCTGAGGCATCACAGCTCACAGCAACCTCAAACTCTTGGGCTTAACGATTCTCTTGCCTCATCCTCCCAAGTAGCTGGGACTACAGGCACCCGCCACAATGCCAGGCTATTTTTTTGTTGTTGTTCCAGTTGTCATTGTTGTTTAGCTGGCCCAGGCTCGGTTCGAACCTGCCAGCCTCGGTGTATGTGGCTGCTGCCGTAACCACTGTGCTACGAGCGCCAAGCCCCAGCAACCTTTTTTATAGATTCCAACAAACTGATTCAAAAATTTACAAGGGAAGGCTAGGAACTGGAACAGCCACAAAGAAAACAAAATTGCCAGACTAACACCACCCAGTTTAAAGACTTACTATAAAGATATAGAAGTCAATGCCGTGAGGTATCAATAAAGGCACAGACACACATATCAATGGAACAGAAGAGAAAGCCCGGAAAGGAAAAGACCCACAAAAATGTAGTCAAATTATTTTTGGCAAAGGGGCAAAGGCAATTAAGTGGAGAAATGACAGTGTTTTCAACAAATGGTGCCAAACAATTTAAAGTTCACATCCAAAACACAATGTTGTTTTCTATTCCTCACACTTACTACAAGAATTAACTCCAAATCAGTCACAAACATATAAGGTCTGACAAATAACTTTGCAAATTCATCTAGAAAAAGCGCTACGTACCCCATTGCTGAATATTATACTACTGTCACCTTCAAAGTACAATCCTTGGGAAGCTCTGCACCAATACCAGTGGCTAGTCTACCCTTCAAAGCACTTTGTCTAGGATGAGTTAGTGAACTTGTCAGTCTTTGTACAATGACAGCTCTGATAGCTATTCCAGAAAAACAGTTCCAAAATTGCTCTGAAGGGTAGACTAGGCTCTGGCATCAGTGTAGAGCTTCTCAAGGGCAGTACTTCCAAGGTGACCATAGTGATATTAAGCCATGATTTATGCAGCACTTTTTCTAGGATGAGTTCACATACTTGATTGTCCAGGCTCATAAATGAAACATGTGTAACTATAACATTTCCAGAAGAAAATACAGGCAAAAATCTAGGTGACCTTTGAGGAGGCAAAGATATTACACCAAAAACATCATCCATCAAAGAAAAACACGATAAACTGAACTTTATTAAAGTTTAAAACATTTTTTTTTTCTGTAAAAGCCTGCTTAAAAAATAAGACAAGAAACAGATTGGGAGAAACGCAAATAACATTTCTGACACAGGACTTATATGCAGCCTATAAAACAGAACTCTCGAAATTCAACAAGAAAACAATCAAATAGAAAAAATGGGCCAAAATTGTGAACAGATGCTTCGTTTTAAAAGCTAGATAAGAAAGGGGGCAAGATGTCCTAGGAAAGTCACGTCATTTCTGCAGCATCCCTCCCGATGATATATAAGCTCAGTGTAGTCATGAGAAAAATGAGACAAATCCAAACTGGGGGACAGTCTACAAAACAACTGACCAGTGTTGAGGTCACCAAAGATAAGGAAAGGCAGAGGAATTGTCATAGACTGGAGGCGATTAAGGAAATATGGACCCAAGGGCCCTCTGGGATCTCAAATTTGATCCGAGAACATCAGTGAGAAAACAGGTGAAGTCTGAACAAATTCTGCAGTTCAGTTAATGACATTGTACCAATAGTAATTTATAAGATTAATTATTCTTCCATAGTTATGTAAAACTTTTAACATACAGGGGAGTCTGGGTAAAGGATTTACAGGCCTTCTCTATAATATTTTTGGAAATTTTCTGGAAACCTAAAATTTTCTAAAAATAAAAATTTAAAATAGATTAAGCAGAACATTTTTAACACCGTTATTGTAAAGCCTCTTTCGAGAAGGTAAATATAAGTAGAGAAGCTCTGAGTCAAGAAAAGGAGAATTTGAGAAAATAGCAATTTTTAGACATATTTCATTTTTGTGAAATAAAAATACAATCATTGAAATTTAAAGAAAAAGGGAAAAGAAACATAAATGGCTGGTTAAATTGTAGAAAAAGCCAAACAAAAAGGGAGTTGGTGAATGGACATTCAATATGTAAAACTCACTCAGATTGTTGCATAGAGAGACAGCAGATGAAAAAGTTAAGGAAATAGAATATGAAAAAGAAATTAAGGAGATAGTAGATGAAAAAGAAGTTAAGAGCAAGAAGTAAGGAAAATAGATAATGAGCAAGGAAGAAAGAACAAGAAGTAAGGAAAATAGATAATGAATGAAAGGCTACGTCCAAAGACAGGGTAGTCAGGAATTTTTCAGGATAAAAGATGAGCAGAGTAAGTTTAAACGGTTTCAGAATTGCTAACCCATACTCTTCTGAGAAACAAATTCACCAGAGAGCTGTGTTAATGCACAATTATTTTGTGTGTTACTAGACACTGTCCATACACACTGCTTTCCAAGGTTGCTGTAGTAAGTCCCTTCAGGAGGATTATGTATTGCATGTAAATGCAGTTAGATTGTCTTGCCCTACTCTGCATTCCAACTATAAGCCACGCTTTGTAGTTCTATGCCTTTTAAGAAATACACAATCATGAACCCACAACCACAGTTCCATACAAAAGAGATCTCTATGCTTTAGGGATGATTATTATTCCCACTTTACATATGAAGAATTGGAGGAGGAAAGAAGTGAGTAACATTCCTTGAGGTCGTCTAACCATCAAGCAAAGAGCTGGATTTTTCTTGGGACATTTTTGACTCTATAGTATCAGGGGAGAAACTCCATGCTACTCTTGAATGTCCACACCCAATCCAAATCTATTTGAACATTTGACTGCCAGGAACCCTGCCACCTAGCAATCCCCCAATGTGAATCTGTTGTAATCTACTGCTAGGAGCATACTGCGAGCCTGACCCTAGGAAAGAGTCATGAGTACGAAACAAAAACCTTTTTTCAAACTATCAAATATGATTGGAATTGTTCTTCAAACAGGAAGAAGTCAGATTTTGACTTCTAGCATCAGATATACTGAGGATTAGTTTAATCCCCTAGCCTGTGACCCTTTGAAGACACAGATCATATTGTATTCACTTGTATGTTCCTAAATAGTAGTTAGAACATGGCAGGTGTTTAATCCACATTTATTGAATTAAGGCTTGTAGGCTGTGTATTTATATATGAAGAGGTACCAGAGAAGAGTCATGGGCCATAAGATATGCTCCCTATTGTAAATGACATTCTACATCCTCCCCATCACATGGGAAGTCGTAGACTGCAATTCCCTCAGTCCTCCTAATAGGGTTTCAGCTATCATGGTCCCCACACCCTGCATGAGCTTTAGACAAGCCTGACCTCTTAGCTAAATCCAAGGTGATGACGTGGGGCTTGGTGTTTCTTTGTATCCCTTCCAACAAAATGGGGCTATGTGGTAATGCAAGACATTATGGAGCGAACACCTGGAGGGAGGGAGGGAAGGAAGGAAGGGAGGGAGGAAGGAAGGAAGAAAGGAAAGAAGGGAGAGAGGGAGGGAAGGACTCCACTACCTTGTAAGCAAATGGCTATACTTACACAGGAATTTTTTGTCCTCTTTTATAGCCATATCCCCAAGGCTCCACACGTTGCCTTAGACACACTAGTACTCAATGGATATTTTCTGAATAAAAAAGGAATGAAAAGGGAGCAGCTGACAAGCAGGCTCCCTGAGAAGCAGAGGCCTCCCCAGCTTGCCCATATACTCATGAGAGTTTCCCTTCTGTGCTTCAGCTTCTCCAACTGCTTCTACTAATACTTGGGAGGAATTTCAAAGGCCAGACTAATATTTGCATTTATGACCCATATGAGTTGGGAACACCTAGAGGTGAAATAGACTTTCTAAAGCCCTAGTGAGATAATGCAGACCATCGGAGACAAGAATTTCCTAAGGAATTCTTTTTTTTTTTTTTTTATTAAGTCATATACACATAGAACATGAATACATTTATGCATATGTGGGGTACGACGTGTTGATTTTTTTTTATACAGTCTGACATGGTTACATCAAACCAATCAACATAGCTTTCACCTCATTTACTTGATTATTGTGTTAAGACATTTATAAATTCTTCTTCCAAGCCAGTCCTCTCCAGCTTACTTCACCCTGCCCAAAAGAATCTATAGGCAAAGCATGTTCAGAGGCACCAGGTGTACACACAACCTTGTTCTTTTCTGCTGCATTCTGACTTTTTCTACTTGGAAAAGTAAGAATTGTCTTGGGCCACACAGTAAACACACAAACACTATTGAAAGCTTATTACAAAAAAAAAAAAAAAAAAAAAAAAGGTCTGGGCATACTTTTTTGTGATATCTGAAATAAGCAAAAAAAGTCCTCACAAAATCAGCAGGTGGCCCACAGGCCCAAGGTTGGACACCCCAGCTGTGCACAGTCTGAAGATGTAGCTCTTTTAATGTCATCTAGGGAGATCCTCACCAGAGCAAATTGGCCTGGATTTGCCTGGAAAGCAAGCGGCCACCAGCTGTGGTGGCAGAGGAGCTAGGCATGACCACATGAAACAGAATCAGATTTTTATATGCATTGCTTCCCTTTGTCACGTTGAGTTCTGGGAAGGCGAGGGCGGGCTCTATTTCACCTCTCATCACGGTCTTCTATTCATTTTTTTTCAATAATTGTTTATGCAAGATCACGCTTATTGAGACAACAAGAACATCACACTGTCCTTGAAATCACTGTGAATATGCTTGACTTAAAAATACCTGGAGTGTTGCTTGGTCCTCCTGGGCATTCCCTGAAGAACTCCCGCCAAGGAGAGGGAGGGTCTGCTTCTCAGGGGCGAGAATTTATAAGAAGAGACTGCATTTCGTACATCATAAAATTATTCTGTAAAGGAAACTGTCTCTTCTGGGCATGCAAGACCTCGAACAGCCAGGCTCTGAATAAAGTTCGCTGAGACAGCATGCGAACCCTGACCCTCAGAAGCCGAGAATGAGGATTTGAGGCTCCCTGCCCGTCATGGTGAGGTAGGGCTTTGTTTGCAAAATTCAATTTCAACTTTTGCCTAAACTCACCAAGCTCACGCCCATGAGTCATTCATGCCGACTCTGCAGAGCCCATCTGCTGTGGAAGCTGGTGCATTTCTTACAGAGAGCCGTCCCAGGAATCACCTGTCTTGTCACTCATTCTCTCGCCTGGCACAAGGGACGATGTGCCCATCTCAGAACAGTAGGTGGCTCTGAGGCTGAGGGAACACAAGGTGTGTTCACAAGCACTAAATTCACTACCAAGTACACAGCAGAGGGCCAGGAAGGCTGCAGGCTTGCCCTGTCACCATCCACTCAGGCTGGTGGATGCAATGGCTGTGAAGTCATGCTGGCTGCTATCTGTTCACCTCCTGGGCACCATTCTCTTCCCTGGGAGGTGGTCTCAGGAATGGCATCTTCAGAGCTCCTTTGCTGCCTACCTTCCCCTGAGCAAAAGGATTAGAGGACAGGAGAGGGTCAGAGGATCATACTCTCTCCCTGCTCTGGGCCACTTTGCTGGCAGGGGCTGCCGCCCTCCACACTTCAGCCTCTGCTGGGCAGCACCTCTCCACGCCTGGTGACATCCTTCGAGCCTAGAGACACTGACCACTGCTGTGAGTCTCCCGCCACCAAGCCACACAGGTGTATTGTGTTTCTTGGGAGGGTGTTGGCTGGTGAAATGGTGCAGTGGAAAGGGCATTCATCTTGGATAAAGGGAAGCCAAGTTCTGACACTGCTCTGCTCCTGTTAGCTGTGTGACCTTGAGCAAATTTCTTCACCTCTCTGGCCTCCTCTACCGCATCCTCGACCTCAATACGAGAAAGCCAAGTGGTCTTGGAAGCCTGTGCCACCTTCTGGGCCTCTCCCATCTTCACACACAACCCAGCAGAGCCTGAGCTGTCCCTGCAGGACCCTAGGGCTCTGAAGGGCCGCATTTGAAAGCATTCTTGTTCTTTCAGTGACTTTGATATTCGATGTACAAAGATTAGATGACCCTCTCTAGATGATTTACTAAGTGACTGATGGCCACTCACTTGAGAGAGGCTATTTAGAGATTTACAGCTGAGGACACTGGGATACCAACTGTGCTACAGACTGGTCACCTCCGGAAGCAAGGAGGCTGGCCTTTTTCTTGTACCTTCATGTCATCAGTCATGCCTGTCCAGGCAGGGGCGTGGTCCCTGTCTGAAAGGAGATGCCCAATCCCTTGAGACCTTGAGCAAATTTCTTCACTTTGGCTCTGGTGCAAGTCTCAGAAGGCTACAGCGGTGCGCCTCCCTGTGAACGCTGCAGGCAGCTGTGGGGGGGTTGGGAGGGCAGGGGGCGGGTCCAGCAGCGGCCACTCCCCTGCCCCTCCTGTTTCCAAAACACCTTTGGTTTCCTAAGTGCTCTCCCATAAATCAGGCATATTTGGAGATTACACTTGACAAGTAGCAGATAAGAATGTTGGAGATAAACGAGGGTCAGAGAGGCGGTTCCCCACAAGAAGAGAGCTGAGACCAAACTCCATGCCGAAGCATCTTTTCCAGAACCATATATTCAATATATGTAGATGATTAAACTCAATGACTGTCTTTAAGGGCTTCATATTTGGAATGAGGCCAACCTTCGCGTGTTTCCCTTCATGATCAAAAGCATGTCCCCTGGCTGTTCTCCATATCTGTCCCAGGCCTTCCCTGAAATGAAGAAAACTCTCTGGGAACTTTGACCTCTTATCTGTACTTTCCCACGTGCTTTTGTGAAGAACATCTCATACAGGTGGGGCTGTATTGCCCAAGGTCACACAGTTGTGTGCCACCCACCCCACCCCAAGTCTGTTCTACAGCTCATGTCCCTTGATTCTCAGCTTGGTACACTTTCTGCCTCCCTCCCATCCTTTAGTCATTCAACAAACATGTGCAAAGCCCTGCCAGGGGCCAGGCCAGCACTAGGTGCTGGGCAAAGGAGCAATGGTGAACCAAGTCCAGACGCTACCCTTAAAGCCATTCAGAAACTTGTAGAAAAACTGATGCACAAACCAAAGCAGAAACCCAAAGGAAGTGCTGAGAAGGAGGCAGGTGCCTCTGGATGCTGGGCCAGAGGAAGAGCACCCTCACTCTTCCCCGGGGAGACTGCAAGAGCTGGGACTGGAAGTGTCTGAGGACCAGTGGGTGTCTGCCAGGCCAGAGCGCTGCAGGAGGCGGCGGCCTTGTGAGGAACAGATGGAGCTACCTGGGTGAAAGCGTGAGCAGGGACGACACACATGCATAGCTCAGCATGACAGGACCATGCCCGTGATGAGCCAGGACGGTGAGCCGGGACCCAGGACAGAGGGTGCTCTCTGGGTCCACAGGTGGAGCAGTGATTCCTGGGGGAGTATTTAGACTTCGGAGCTATCAAAGGATCTCAAAGGGATCACAGCAGCTGCTTCTTGGCATGACCTTGTGCAATGACTGCCCCACCCAGAAGCACAGGAGAGCCTCCCCCCAGAGGAAGAACTAGAACAACAATAACAGTAACACTTAACTAGAACAGCTGCCAGAGGTCCAGCACCTGGCACAGCAAACACCAGAATGAGCCTGCCCTGGTATTACAGGGTCAGAGTTTTATTGGAACATGTGTTTGACTTATCTCACTCTGTGAGATGACAATGTGAACATACCTTAAAAAACTGGAACCACCCTACCGCTGAGGCCCAGCTCCTTCAGGAAGCTGCTGCGAGCCGAGCAGATGACTTGCCTCTCTCTGGGTCTCCTACACACTGGCCGGGCACCCACCCTCCCAATTCTGGAGTTGCTGAGGCCTTCCTGAGTTTTGTGCCTTGCCTCTTGGTGAGCCTAGGGACCTTCACCTGCAGCTGGCTATGCCGCACACGCTGAGGACATTGAATAAATAAAGATGAATGGAGGCAGCTCCCCCCTCTGCCCCAAACACAGAGACAAGGTACAAGCTGTGCGTGCCCTTCCTGACAGCTTGTCTGTCCAACTTGTCTCCCCGCGAGAGAGAGCAATTGATTCCCTGGCATCTCAGCTTCCCTGTGATCAATTTCTCCTGACATTTGTCAGGCTCTAACACCTCCTCTGCTGCCCTACAAGGGGTGGGCTCTTTCCATGAAACTGTGAACACAGCACATTCTGAAGGGAGATGGCTTTTTTCTTTTTTTTTTCCCCCTCCACCTTCAAGTAGAAAAAAATTCAAGTCTAAGGAGGCCTGAGAGAAGAGGGCTAAACTACGACAGAGAACCCAAGATGCCAAGTGCAGGGGCTCCATGCAGGGCGTACTCAATGGGCCGGAGATGACCTAGTGAGGGGTCAGATTTAGCAGCTTCCTATAATCTGACAATCAACTGTCACGTGATCAAAAGCTCTGCCTCTCTCCCCTGCCCATGCTGCAGACCAGAATTCCACTTTAGGGAGTCCTACCTATGGGTTCTAAACATTTTTGTCATCTCCAAGAGCCTCCATTCATCTGCCAATAGCCAAGGATGGGGGATATTAAACAATAAACTCTTAGTAGCCATTATCTCAGAAATGATTTAATATCTGCTGCTGGTAACTTGTCCCCATGAAAGTGGGACTATAATATCAATTATGAGGAAAGCAAAACTCCAGGTGGGCTGGCTGGGCACAGTGCCTATAATCCTAACACTACAGGAGGCCAAGGATGGAGGTTCCCTCCAGCTCAGGAGTTAAAGACCAGCTTGAGCAGAACATGACCTCATCTCTACTAAAAATAGAGAAAGTAGCCAAGCATCATGGCAGACACCTGAGTAGTTCCAATTACTCAGAAGGCTGAGGCAGGAGGGTCACTTGACTTCAGGAATTTGAGGTTTCTGTGAGCTAGGCCAATACTATGGCACTCTAGCCTGGGCATTGGAGAGAAACTATCTCTAAAAACAAAAAAAAAAGACTCCATGTGGGTAGAAAGATCCGAAGATGGGAGGGACAGCCAATCCCACCGACTAAGCACCCATTCTATGCACAATGCACAGTCACTGCCAACCTCATGAAAGCAGATGTCACTTTCTCTGCTCACGGATGAGACATCTGAGACATAACAAGGTGAATTTACATAGCCAAAGTCATTGTCTTAGTCCATTTGTATCGCTATTAAGAAATACCCAAGGTTGGGTGATTAATAAAGAAAAAAGGTTTATTTGGCTTATAATGCTGCGGGCTGGAACACAGGGCATCTCAGGTTGCTTCCCTTCATAGTGGGAGGTGAGAGGAAGCCACATGTGGTGGTGAGGACACGAGAGAAGGAGAGAGGTACCAGTCTCTTTCAACAACTAGCCCTTGTAGGAAGCAGTAGAGCATGAAAATTCACCACCACCCCAAGGAGGGTACCAACCCATTCAAGACAGATCTTTCCTCATGACTCAAACACCTCCCACCCACCCCACCATCAACACTGGGGATCAAATTTCAACACGTTTGGAGGGACAAACTTCTAACCTATAATAGTTCTGTAGCTGGGACAGGGCAGGTCTGGCTTCTTGGTAGTGACATGGTCACACAGGGAACTTTCCTGGGCTCATCTTTGGACTTCCTGATGCATTGGTAAGGGTTGAAATTCAGGAATCTGCATTCTTAAGCAACACCCCAAAGTGTGTCCAGTGCTCATAGATATCAAGGTGATGCATTATAACATGAGCTTTGGAAAGCTACCTTGCTTAGAAGCCCAGCCCTGTGACATTAAATAAGCCACTTAAACCTTCCTTAGGCTCTCCTTCCATAAGATGATGGAGAGCACAGCACACGGGCTCACTGTGAGGTTAAAGGGGACAATGCAGTAACAATGCCCGGCACACGCTTACCCATAACATTTGGAGGCCTGAGGCGAGAGCACAGGCAGAGACCCTCAGCCTGCAGCCCACTCTCCTTTACACTTCTCTTCCCTCCCAGTTGCATTCCTCACACCCAGGATCTTGCACAGTCATATGTGGACATCCCTGGGCACATTTTAAGCTCATCCATACCCCATGAAAACAGCCTCTCCCTCACACCCTACTTTAAGCCCAGGAGCATGGGCTGACTTGAGGATATATACCCAGGGAAGGGAGGCGCCTCCACTCAGGAGGTACATTGGGGAAGGGAGTCTTCAGGTGGGCATGATCCACTGGATCACAGACACCTCACTTCTTGGGGAGAGCACAGTGGGGAAAGAATCAGAGCAGGGTCCTCCAAACCTCAGGGTCCCCCAAACATCAGAGTCCAAGGACAATCCCGCAAGGTAAAGGATGAGCACATTCAAAGTGCCCAGAAGACATGTAGTCATTTTTGGGCTTGGCCATGGTATTGATCTTGGTGCCTTATTATTATTATTTTTTTATTTTTTTGTAGATACAGAGTTTCACTTTGTCACCCTTGGTAGAGTGCTGTGCAGTCACAGCTCACAGCAACCTCCAGCTTCTGGGCTTAGGTGATTCTCTTGCCTCAGCCTCCCGAGTAGCTGGGACTACAGGTGTCCACCACAACGCCCGGCTATATTTTGATGCAGTTTGGCCAGGGCCAGGTTTGAACCCACC
>CAUYRH010041192.1:0-11350 GCA_963574655.1 Perodicticus potto | reverse complement strand
ACTTGGGAGGCGGAGGCAAGAGACTCACTTGAGCCCAGGAATTGGAGGTTGCTGTGAGCTGTGATGCCATAGCACTCTATCCAGGGTGACAGCTTGAGGCTCTGTCTCAAAAAAAAAAAGCCTGGCTAGTATGGGCAGCGCCTGTGGCTCACTGAGTGGGAGCCGGCCCCATATACTGAAGGTGGTGGGTTCAAACCCGGCCTTGGCCGAACTGCAAAATAGAAAAAGAGCTGGGCATTTTGGCGGGCGCCCGTAGTCCCAGCTACTCAGGAGGCAGAGG
The DNA here is from genome assembly GCA_963574655.1 of Perodicticus potto. Classification (NCBI taxonomy): domain Eukaryota; kingdom Metazoa; phylum Chordata; class Mammalia; order Primates; family Lorisidae; genus Perodicticus; species Perodicticus potto. Next base: position 11,070 of record CAUYRH010041192.1, on the reverse strand, counting down.
CAAGAGAATCGCCTAATCCCAGGAGTTAGAGGTTGCTGTGAGCTGCGTGACGCCACGGCACTCTACCGAGGGTGATAAAGTGAGACTCTATCTCTACAAAAAAAATTAATTAATTAATTAAAAAATAAACTAGGTGTGGCTTGGTGCTTATAATTCAGTAGTTAGGGTGCCGGCCACATACACTGGGGCTGGTGGATTCCAATCTGGCCTGGGCCTGCTAAACAACGACAACTACAAGAACAACAACAACAACAAAAAATAACTGGGTGTTGTAGCAGGCCCCAGCAGTCCCAGCTACTTGGGAGACTGAAGCAAGAGAATCTCATAAGCCCAAGAGTTTGAAGTTGCTATGAGCTACGATGCTACAGCACTCTACCCAGGGCGACAGCTTGAGGCTCTGTCTCAAAAACAAACAAAAAAAGGCTCGCCGCCTGTGGCTCAATGGGCTAAGGCGCCAGCCACGTACACCTGAACTGGCGGGTTTGAATCCAGCCCCAGGTCTGCCAAACAACAATGATGGCTGCAACCAAAAAATGGCCGGGCGTTGTGGCGGGCACTTGTAGTTCCAGCTACTTGCGAGGCGGAGGCAAGAGACTCGCTTGGGCCCAGGAATTGGAGGCTGCTGTGAGCAGGATGACAGCTTGAGGCTCTGTCTCAAAAAAAAAAAAAAAAAAAAAAGCTAGGTGTGTTGATAGTGCACCTACAGTTCTAGCTATTTAGGAGGTTGAGACTGGAGGATTACAGAAGTTTGACCTGCAGCAGAGCTATGACTATGCCACTATACTCCTGTCTGGATGACAGAGTAAGACTCTGTCTCAAAAAAAAGAAAAGAAAAAAGCTAGGCTGGGTGCAGTGGCTCACACCTGTAATCCCAGCACCTGGGAGGCCAAGGCAGGTGGATTGTCTGAGCTCGTAGGTTTGAGACCATCTCAGAGCAAGAGCAAGACCCCATCTCTAAAAAATAGCCGTGCATTGTGGTAGCACCTGTAGTCCCAGCTACTTGGGAAGCTGAGGCAAGAGAATCACTTAAGCCCAAGAGTTTGAGCTTGCTGTGAGCAGTGATGCCATAGCACTCTACCAAGGGTTACAAAGTGAGAATCTGTCTCAAAAAAAAAAAAAAAAAAGGCAAAAAAAGCATAAACAAATAAAAGCCACCCACAAATTCCCGGGTAAACCCAGTTACCCTCCCTGAAAGCAAACAATGTTATGTTTCTTTATGTTCTTCCAGAGGCAATCTAAGTCTGAATATATTAGCAAATATATATATATTTTCCCCTTTTAAAAATATAAATGTGGGGCGATGCCTGTGGCTCAGGAGATAGGTCGCCGGCCCCATATACCAAGTGAGGCGGGTTCAAACCCAGCCCTGGCCAAAGTGCAACCAAAAAAAAAAGAAAAAAAAATATAAATGTGGTATATTCTACATACCTGCATCTTGCTCTTGTACCATAATTTATTTATCTATCCCCTATTGACACATACTTTGGTTCTTTTCTACCTTTAACAGTGACAAATAATGCTGTAATAAATGACTTAGAATGTATTACTTCTGTGTGTATTAAGTATGAGCTCATAGGAAAAGAACTGTTTAGCCAAAAGGTGTATACATCTTTAATATTGACAGATATTGCCAATATGCTTTTCAGAGAACCCATTAATTTATACTCTCACAAATAATTTACAAGAGTGTTCATTTCCCTATACCCTTTACAACACAGTGTTATAATGACATGTCAGTGAAATATTTATTAGCATTTCTCTTTTTTTGTTTGTTTGTTTTTTTTTTTTTTGCAGTTTGGTCAAGGCTGGGTTTGAACCCGCCACCTTCGGTATATGCAGCTGGAGCCCTACTCGCTGAGCCACAGGGGCCGCCCTGCATTTCTCTTTTTTTTTAATGAAGTAGGTTGAACACATTCTCATATTTTTAAGAACTATCAGTTATTTTATTTGTTTTGTTTTGTTTTGTTTTTGAGACAGAGCCTCAAGCTGTCACCCTGGATAGAGTGCTATGGCATCATAGCTCACAGCAACCTCCAATTCCTGAGCTCAAGCGAGTCTCTTGCCTCCGCCTCCCAAGTAGCTGGGACTACAGGCGCCTGCCACAACACCCGGCCATTTTTTGGTTGCAGCCGTCATTGTTGTTTGGTGGGCCCAGGCTGGATTCGAACCCACCATCTCAGGTATACGTGGCTGGCGCCTTAGCCCATTGAGCCACAGGTGCCGAGCCTATTTTATTTTATTATTTTACTTTATTTTTTGGCATGGGCTCTCACTCTGTCACTTGGGTTAGAGTGCAGTGGTATCATCACAACTTACTGTAACCTCAAACTCCTAAGTTCAAGTGATCCTCCTACCTCAGCCTTCATAGTAGCTGGGTCTACATGCATATGTCAACCACACCTGGCTAATTTTTCTATTTTTTGTACAGATGAGGTCTCACTATGGTGCCGAGGCTGGCGTCAAAGCCCGCCTCAAGCAATCCTCCTGCTTCTGCCTCCCAAAGTGGTAGGATTTTTTTTTTTTTTTTTTGAGACAGAGTTTCACTTATTAACCCTCGGTAGAGTGCCATAGCATCACAGCTCATAGCAACCTCCAACTCCTGGGCTTTGGGGATTCTCCTGCCTCAGCCTCCCAAGTAGCTGAGACTACAGGCGCCTGCCACAATGCCCGGCTATTTTTTTGTTGCAGTTTGGCTGGGGCTGGGTTCAAATCCACCATCCACGGTATATGGGGCCGGCGCCCTACTGACTGAGCCACAGGTGCCTCCCTCATTTTGTTTTTGTACTTATCCAAGAAAGTGGTATTTTCTTTTCTTTTTTTTGAGACAGAGCCTCAAGCTGTCACCCTGGATAGAGTGCCGTGCCATCACAGCTCACAGCAACCTCCAATTCCTGGGCTCAAGTGAGTCTCTTGCCTCCACCTCCCAACTAGCCGAGATGACAGGCGCCCACCACAATGCCCGGCCATTTTTTGGTTCCAGCTGTCATTGTTGTTTGGCGGGCCCGGGCTGGATTCGAACCCGCCAGCTCAGGTGTACGTGGCTGGCGCCTTAGCCCGTTAAGCCACAGGCGCTGAGCCAGTATTTTCTTTTCTATGAACTATTCCTGTATTGTTTATTCTGTTTTCTATCAGATCATTGGTTTTTACTAAACAAATTCTATATATATTAAAGAAATTAGCCTTTGCCAGACTAGTTTCTTTCTTTCTTTTTTTTTTTTTTTTGAGACAGTCTCATTTATGTCGCTCTCAGTAGAGTGCTGTAGCGTCACAGCTAACAGCAACCTCAAACTCTTGGGCTCAAGCAATTTTCTTGCCTCAGCCTCCCAAGTAGCTGGGACTACAGGCGCCTGCCACAATGCCCTGCTATTTTTTGGTGGTTGTTGTCATTGTTGTTTAACAGGCCCAGGCTAGGTTCAAACTCTCCAGCCTTGGTGTATGTGGCCAGCGCCCTAGCCACTGAGCTATAAGTGCTGAGCCTCTGTTTCTTTTTCTGAGCTTCTTTGTCTCATCTTGCATCTGGCATTCTCCCATGCCCACTCTTTTGCATTTTTTTTTTTTTTCTTAGAGACAAAGTCTCAATATTTACCCTAGGCTGGTCTCAAACTCCTGGCCTCAAATGATCCTCCCACTTAAGCCTCCCAAATAGCTGGGACTAAAGGTGTGAGCCATTCTACCGCACTTTTTGTTTTTTTTTAAGAGACAGAGTCTCACTTTGTTGCCCTTGGTAGAGTGCCGTGGCTTCACAGCTCACAGCAACGTCTAGCTCCTGGGTTTAGGCGATTCTCTTGTCTCAGCCTCCCGAGTAACTGGGACTACAGGCGCCCCCTACAAAGCCCAGCTAGATTCTACCCCACTTTTTGTCTTAATGTGTCACTTTTAGGAGCATGTAGGGTCTAAAATATCTTTTAATAGTTAGGTGGTATACAGATGGCTTGTGCCTGTAATTCTAACACTTTGAGAAGCCAAGGCAGGAAGATGGAGTAAGGCTAGCATTTGAAACCAGCCTGAGAAAGACTCTGTCATTACAAAAAATAGAAGAATTAGCTGGGTGTGATGTCAGGTGCCTATAGTCTTAGCTACTCAGGAGGGTGAGGCAGGAGGATTAATTGAACCCAGGAATTTGAGGTTGGAATAAGCTATGATGACGTCACTGCACTTAAAAGCTGTTAGCTTTTAAATAAAAGAAAACAAAAAATATATATGTACATGAGTTTGTGTATGTGCATATATATATATAAAATATATATCTTTTAATAAACAATTGTTTACATGGGATAACTCACCTTGCTGTCCATCTTGCATAGTTACAATGAATGGCTGGCCAAACCCTCCAGGAGGAATTGCAGTTTGGATATTACCCAGAGGGACTCCATCAGTCACTATGGTGATGATCCTCTGGCCTCCACTTCCCACCACTTGTGGGATCGATGAGTCAACAGAATTTTCCGCTATAATTTTCTCTGCATTGGCTATAGATGACAAAAGTAAATTTAAATTTTTAGCCTTTTTTTTAAAAAAATAGGAATGCAATAGTTTGAAATTGACAATATTCAAGGAGAGTAAAAATTGAGAAAAAAGTTAGATTTAACAGTTGAGAAAGCTTTTGTGACCAATGCTAAGTTAGAAAGGGAACAGAAAATAGGGAATGCATTAGAATAGCATTTTTTAAAATGTCTTCATTGAGATGTTAATAGCTTTCACTAAAGATGGGTTGTAGGTAGAAATACATTTTCAAAACATTGGTTTAAATATTCTTAAACTTTTTCGTTTGTTTTATAGGAAGTATCATAGATTTTAATAGGCATTCAGTGGGCATTGTGATTCTCCAACAATGTATAAGATATCCTGAGTTTCCCCAACATATTTGATCTTAGAACTCTTTTTTCAGAGAGCATCTTAAAAGTCTAAATAGATCTATGGAACTTAGATAAATAAGTATAAATTAGAATACATTATTTCTATTTAAAAAAGGATATATTTAAGAGTGAATTAACAAAATATTTCAAGTAGTAAATCATTGACGTTTGATAGACAAAAATGGTAGGTTGCTGACAGATCAAGATATTCCCATCTGGTAGGATCAAGAATAATAAGCTCGGCGCCTGCGGCTCAGCGGGCTAGGGCGCCAGCCACATATACCTGAGCTGGTGGGTTCAAATCCAGCCTGGGCCCACCAAACAACAATGGCTGCAACCAAAAAAGTGGCCGGGTGTTGGGGCGGGCGCCTGTAGTCCCAGCTACTTGGGAGGCTGAGGCAGGAGACTCGCTCCAGCCCAGGAATTGGAGGTTTCTGTGAGCTGTGATGCCATAGAACTCTATCCAGGGTGACAGCTTGAGGCTCTGTCTCAAAAAAAGAAAAAAGAGGGCGGTACCTGTGGCTCAAAGGAGTAGGGCACCGGCCCTATATGCCAGAGGTGGTGGGTTCAAACCTAGCCTCTGGCCAAAAACTGAAAATTAAAAAAAAAAAGAATAATAGTAATAACAGCTAATGCTAACTATTACGTACTGTGTACCTTTCTCTTTTTTTTTTGAGACAAAGCCTCAAGCTGTCACCCCCTGGAGAGAGTGCTGTGGCATCACAGCTCACAGCAACCTCCAAATCCTGGGCTCAAGCAAGTCTCCTGCCTCCGCCTCCCAAGTAGCTGGGACTACAGGCGCCCGCCGCAATGCCTGGCCATTTTTTGGTTGCAGCCGTCATTTTTGTTTGGCGGGCCCAGGCTGGATTCAAACCTGCCAGCTCAGGTGCATATAGCTGGCGCCTTAGCCGCTTGAGCCACAGGTGCCAAGCCTTTTCTTTTCTTTTTTTTTGAGTCAGAGTCTTACTTTGTCACCCTTAGTAGAGTGCTATGGCATCACAGCTCACAGCAACCTGAAACTCTTAGGCTTATACGATTCTTGTGCCTCAGCCTCCCAAGTAGCTGGAACTACAGGAGCCTACCACAACGCCTGGCTATTTTTTTTTTATTACAGTTGTCATTGTTGTTTAGCAGGTGTGGGCCAGACTTGGTGCATGTGGCCAGCACTCTACTGAATTATGGGTGCCGAGCCAGCGGCTATTTTTTTGTTGTTGTTGGAGTTGTCATTGTTGTTTAGCTGGCCGGGGCTGTTTGAACACGCCAGCCTCAGTGTATGTGGCTGGCACTGTAACCACTGTGCTACAGGCACTGAGCAGCTTTTATTTGTTAATACCTATGAATTCATAGGGAAAAGGTTCCAGTAGCTGAGGGAGGTGACAAAGCTTTGAATGACTATTATCATAAAGTTTTGGGGAATAGATTCCATTACCTTATGTTACTGTTACATGGAGTCTCTTGGTTACCATGTGTGCTATACATCTAATATGCCATGAATTCATGGGGAATAAATAGGTTCTAGCACCTAATATCACGGTCCCATTGGTTCTCTTGGCTCTCCTGTGTGCTATGCTGTATGACCATTACGCCAAGAATTCATAGGGAATGGGTTCCAGGAGCTCAGTCTCCTTTCCATTGGTTCTCCAGAAGTGTGCTTCTCTGGGTGTAGCAGGCTAGAGTTTCAGCTGAACACAGGTACCTTTCTTTTTGGCTTCCTTCTTTTTCTGATCATTTTCCTTCATGGGTTTCAGGAAGCTATCTCAGCTCTCAGAGTGCTTAATATACTCAGTAGGAATATGAATCCTCTGGGCAAGAATCTTGCCCTTAACTTGTTTGTTTACGGCCAACAGCATGCTGGGTAACACTGTAGACTCTTTCAGTTTTGCCGTGGTAACATCTGTGTGGCATGCCTTTTCCCTTGATGTCTACAATATCTATCACCTTTCTTTTCTTTTCTTTTTTAAAGACAGAGTCTTCACTTTGTCGCCCTCGGTGGAGAGCTGTGGCATCACAGCTCACAGCAACATCCAGCTCTTGGGTTTAGGCAGTTCTCTTGCCTCAGCCTCCCAAGTAGCTGGGACTACAGGTGCCCACCTCAATGCTTAGCTCATTTTTTCTTTTTCAATAGAGTTGGGTCTCGTTCCTGCTCAGGCTGGTCATGAACTCCTGAACTCAAGCAATCCACCTGCCTTCACTTTTCAGAATGCTAGGATTATAGGTGTGATTATATAATTCTTTCATTATAGATGAAAGAACCTTGACAAATAATCTAATCCAACCATCATGTCAAAGATGAGGACAATAAAACATGGAGAAGTTAAGTGATTTACCCAAGATCAAATTGCAAACCAAAAAACCCAGCAAGGATAAGTTTAACACGTTTTTTTCCCCCTCTGCCATGCTGCTCACTCCCACCTATCTGTGTAGGGATCTTCATGATTACTGCCAGTCAGAAAAACAGGCCTGGAAGTGGAAGAATGTTCTCACCACCCATATGTCAGTATCAGAAAGACATCAGAACAATCCACTTTCTTTTTTTTTTGAGACAGAGTCTCTTTTTGTCACCCTCAGTAGAGTGCTGTGGCGTCACAACTCACAGCAACCTCCAACTCTTGGGCTTAGGTGATTCTCTTGCCTCAGCCTCCCAAGTAGCTGGGACTACAGGCACCTGCCACAATGCCCAGTTATTTTTTGCTGCAGTTTGGTTGAGGCTGGGTTTGAACCTACCACCCTTGGTATATGGGGCTGGCACCCTACTCACTGAGCCACAGTCATCGCCCAGAACAATCCACTTTCATTTATTTATTTATTATTTATTTATGTTTGAGTCAGAGTCTCAAGCTGTTGCCCTGGGTAGAGTACTGTGATATCACGGCTCACAGCAATCTCCAACTCTTGGGCTTAAGTGATTCTCTTGCCTCAGCCTGAGTAGCTGGGACTACAGGCACCCGCACAACGCCTGGCTATTTTTTTGTTGCAGTTGTCATTGTTGTTTTAGCAGGCCCGAGCTGGGTTTGAACCCGCCAGCCTCGGTGTATGTGGCCGGCACCCTACCCACTGAGTTATGGGCACTGCCAAACCACTTTCATTTATGATCGGGCAGACCACCAAGGGATCCAGAAAAATTTCTAGGTGACTACTGAGCCCTATCTATGATTATTTGCCCCTACCTTTGTGAAGCCCCATAGACCACCAGCTGTGGCTGACTGGAAACCTTTTTGTTTTATATACCAGAAGGGCACTATACAGCATATATGTGCCCAATTCCATTGTAAATACAAATTAACATATCCAGTGAAAATAAAAGCAAGCTCTCCTGAAGTACACAGGATATAATAATCAGAAAGGTAGCAGTTCCATATATTTTGATACTGTAATATGAGATATCTAGGCTGCTATTTTTATTTTTTTTGTAGAGACAGAGTCTCACTTTATCGCCCTCGGTAGAGTGCCGTGGCATCACACAGTTCACAGCAACCTCCAACTCCTGGGCTTAGGCGATTCTCTTGCCTCAGTCTCCTGAGTAGCTGGGACTACAGGTGCCTGCCACAACGCCCGGCTATTTTTTGACGCAGTTTGGCCGGGGCCAGGTTTGAACCCGCCACCCTCGGTATATGGGGCTGGCGCCCTACTCACTGAGCCACAGACGCAGCCCCGCCTAGGCTGCTATTTTGAATCACTGAATGATAGGACCAGTCAAAACATAACAGAGTATCTCCAAAAAGTCTGCTGATATATGAATAAACATTTCAATTTGAAGCAACTGGAGTCAAAGCAAGCACATTTAAAACTGCAACAATACAAAGGAATAACTTAGTTATTGTCTAGTAGTATTCAGCTGATTTTAACACCTAGTGATTTTTCTTCCTATGCTCAGTGAGTCTACAACCCTTTTCCTGTCTCTAATTAACTACAATTCTTTTTTTTTTGGAGAGACAGAGTCTCACTCTATCGCCCTGGGTAAGAGTGCCGTGGAGTCACAGCTCACAGCGACCTCCAGCTCTTGGACTTAGGCGATTCTCTTGCCTCAGCCTCCCAAGTAGCTGGGACTACAGGCGCCCGCCACAACGCCTGGCTAATTTTTGATGCAGTTCCGCTGGGGCCGGGTTTGAACCCGCCACCCTCGGTATATGGGGCCGGCACCCTACTCGCTGAGCCACAGGCACCACCCAATTAACTACAATTCTTTAACATTTCATGCAAATTAAATCTGCTGAGGACTTTAAAACAAAAGAAGAAATGGTGATTTGCCCAGCAGATACCCCTTACCTACCTGTGGCTCTGTCTGAGTTCGAGAGGGGGGCTGATGCCTCAGCAAGAGCTGCGAGCATGGCCAGGACTGAGGTGGTAGAATTTGAGAACTGTACTGTTGAGACATGGGGTTCACCAATTTCAGTAAAAAAGGCAAATGAAGTCCAGTATAGAGAATAAGTTGAGGCAAACTAAAAATGGCTCTTATTATCAAACCTCAGCTTTCACTCTAAAATGCTTAATTTTATTCTCTCTCTAATCCAAACTGATGTAAACCAATTGTCATGGTGATAAAATGTTTTTAAGGTTTAAAAAGTTTCTCCCTTAAAGTGGATTAAATTAATGTGCTTGGTAAAGGACCACTACATTCCCGTTACTTGATCATTCTCTTGGCACTGTCAGGGTTGAGCATCAGTAGCTAACAGACCCAAGAGTACCACCCACTCCCTAGGCTGGCTGCACCAAGCTCTCCTTGGCAGCAGGCAGAAAGCATAAAGCATGTCTCACCCCAAGCTCAGCAGCGGTGAGGGAACAAGCCCCCTTGGGCTTTACTTAACCATCTACTTTTGTTTCTCAGCTAGATAGGTGTGAAGAAGAAGATTCATCTCTAAAAAAAAAAAAAGTTAAAAAGCTCAAGTTTCCTTTTTGTTGTTGTTTGAGAATCTCATGGTTGCCTGGGCTAGAATACCATTTCCTCAGTCTAGCTCACAACAATCTCAAACTCCTGGCTCAGGCAATCCTCCTTCCTTAGCCTCTGGAATAGCTAGGACTACAGGCACAAGCCACCATGGCCTGTTGCCCTAGGCTAGAGTGCCATAGTAGCTGGGACTACAGGTGCCCCCCAAAACATGACTAGTTTTTTCTATTTTCAGGGGAGATCAGGTCTCAGTCTTGCTCAGGCTGGTCTCAAACTCCTGTCCTCAGGTGACCTCTCTCTTCAGCCTCCAAGAGTGCTAGGTTTACAGGCATGAGCCACCAAGCTTAGCCAAAAAAGCTGACGTTTCATGTATAGAATGTCAATGGGTAGTACTATGGATTAATGCTAAAAGCAATTACTTATTTACTTTGTTATATCATAATGTACATTTTTTTTTTTTTTGAGACCGAGTCTCACAGTGTTGCCCTGGTTAGAGTGCTGTGGCATCATCACAGCTCACAGCAACCTACAACTCTTGGGTTCAATCATCTTGCCTCAGTTTTTCTATTTTTTTTCTATTTTTAGTAGAGATGGGGTCTCACTGTTGCTCAGGATGGTCTCAAACTCCTGAGCTCAAGCAATCCACCTGCCTCGGCCTCCCAGAGTGTTAAGATTACAGGCATAAGACACCCTGCTTAGCCCTGATGTACTTTTCTTTGAGACATGTCTCATTCTGTCATCTAGGCTAGAGCATAGTGGTATCAGCATAATTTACTGTAACCTCAAACTCCTGGGCTGAAGCAACCTTCTTGCCTCAGCCTCCCTAATAGCTGGGACTTGTAGGCACCTGCCACCATGCGTGGCTAATTTTCCTTTCTTTCTTTCTTTGGAGACAGAGTCTCTCTTTGTCACCCTCGGTAAGAGTGCTGTGGCACTAGTTCACAGCAACCTCAGATTCCTGGGCTCAATCAATTCTCTTGCCTCAGCCTCCCAAGTAGCTGGGACTACCGGTGCCTGCCACAAGACCGAGCTATTTTTAGAGGCAGGATCTCGCTCTAGCTCTGGGTAGTCTTGAACTCGTGAGCTCAGGCAATCTGCCCGCCTCTGCCTCCCAGAGTGCTGGGATTATAGGCGTGAGCCACTGAGCCTAGCCTTAATTTTTCTATCTTTTATTTATTTATTTATTTATTTTGAGACAGAGCCTCAAGCTGTCACCCTGGATAGAGTGCCGTGGCATCACAGCTCACAGCAACCTCCAATTCCTGGGCTCGAGCGAGTCTCCTGCCTCTGCCTCCCAAGTAGCTGGGACTACAGGTGCCCGCCACAACA
>CAUYRH010041191.1:0-32445 GCA_963574655.1 Perodicticus potto | reverse complement strand
CTCCATCTTTCTTTAAGGCTGCATAATATTCCATGGTATACAGGTACCACAATTTATTAATCCATTCATGGGTCCTTGGGCACTTGGGCTTCTTCCACGACTTTGCAATTATGAATTGGGCTGCAATAAACATTCTGGTACAGATATCTTTATTGTGATGTGATTTTTGGTCTTCTGGATATATACCAAGTAAAGGAATTATAGGATCAAATAAAACATCCTTTCTAAATTAAACACATTGGGAACCCCCCATCTCGAGGAGGGGGTCTGTTGGTAGAAAGCTATGGCAAGAGGCTCCGTGAGGGATTGTTTGTCTGGGCTGGTATTCTGTGGTCATTGTAGCAGGACCCAAATGGTGAAAGGGCAGAAGTAGATGTAACAAAGCCAGGGGGCCGGGGCCTAGCCCAGGGGTCCTACGAGCAGCTCCTTTGGGGATAAGGATTGGGCACCTGAGAATGAGATAAAAACTGCTTCCTGAGCACAGGGCTCATCTCCCTGAAGACAGGCTGCGGACAGTCTTCCTGTGCCCCAGCACGAGCACATGCGGGTACACTCCCAGGGAAGCCCCGCAGAGGAGCAGCGACAGCCCAAAAGCAGGGAAACAGGCCCCAAGTTAACCAGTATCACTTTCTGGCAGGAGGCATGAGCTAGGAGCCCTCTGTGTGCTCATGTGAATGCCGTCAGCCCGGGAATATGCATCTCTGCCTATTTATTCTTGCTTTTGTGATAGCTGGTCACCCTCAGCAAAAATAACAGCAAAAGCAGGTGAGATGGCATTGCCAAACGGCACCCACCTTCATCAGCAGGCAAAAGCCTCTGCAATCCACTTAATGTTCATCTGCAAATATTACCTCTGGTTAAAGGTGCTGGAGAAGGCTGAGCTGTGCTAACGCAGTTGATTTGCTAAGTCTATACAGCCTCTTCAGCAGGGAAAAGGGAAGGCCCAGGCCAGGCCGAGACCGCATCTAAAATTCCCAGCGAGTGGGTTTTACAGCGATGCGTGCTGGACCTGATCAATTCGTTTTCTGTCCTCCCATGCTGCCAGTGTTATTTAATCCATAATCAATGTGGTATTCCACAAGTCCGTGTCAGCAATACCGACCTCATGTAACCGTCTGGCATAACCGTGCTACAGCCGTCATAGAAAACTGAGCAGTCTGCCGCTGAGTTTCTGGGACGGGCTCAAGTTACGAGGCTGGGGATTGCAGGGCAGAGTTGTCAGGAACATTCTGCTTCCTGCTCCAGGGTTCTTTCCATCACATCAGACTGTGTAGACTCCTGCCTCTCCTCCCACCCTCTTTCATCTCTCCCCTGAATGTTTGCAGTCTCTCTGAGCTGCTCTGCACTTCTCCTCTCTGCACAGAGACCTCTGAGCTGCTCCATGCCCTGGAAGACACCATTTCTACCTGTTGAGAGTTTACCCGTCCCGGAACCCCATCTGTAAAGGCGCCTCCTCCAGGCAGGCTTCCCTGTTCAGCTCAATCACAGGATACCTTCCTTCCAATGACATGAGTAACTTTCTCATTTGCTGTAGGTTTGGTTTTGTATGCAAATCTTGTCTCTCCAACTCTATTTAGGAGCGGGGATGAATCTTTTTTGTGATTCTACACTCGTTTCTTGCAGGTCTGTCGCCCACGCTGAATCACCAGGCATTGATTGCATCCTGATTACCAACTCCCAGAAGGGCAGCAGTGCCTCTGACGACGGGGATCTTTTTACCTTCAGAGGCAGGGTTTGAGGTCTTCCCCGCACAGAAATTGATCCTGCTCTTGCTGTAGCATAAGCCAGAAATTGCATGGATGGAAGCAAGTTATTTTCCATTGAGCACTGGCCTCGCCAAATGCTAATTGTGTGGGAAAGGCAATGCATTGTGGTATGGACATTTTGCTCATCAGGTCTCTCCCACACCCCACATCCCCACACGCCCATGTCCCTACCCCCCAGGGAAAGGAAAGATGCAGAATATGAATGAAGGATTGGGAGCTATAAAGGTTCAGCTGCCTGATGGGGAGGTTGGAAGCAAAGAGGGAAGGATGTGAAACTATGATGGACGTCACGCCCTGCCCAGAGCTAGCTCTGCAGATAACAGTGGCTCTCTTAGGAACTTACTCCTTTGAGGTTGGTCAGCATAGCTCCTGGACCAGCCACTGCCCACCCATTTTCCTGAGAATGTGCTAATGCAGGCCAATGACAGTGATACTATTGTGGCCCTCCTACCAGGCTGGTCATCTTTGCAAAAATCTGATACTGTTGCACGTTTGATTCGACTGTGAAGCCTCTGTTACCAGGTCTGAACTCTGATTTTTTCTTAACGTTGTGCCCAAATTTTCTTATGAGAGGCCTGATGAGTCATGCTTCACAAAGGACAAAATCACTGGCAGAAACCTGGCAAATAACAGGGCTTACTTTCCAGCCTCCCTCTGAAGAGCACACTTGCCAGACGGCAGACCCCCACCTCAGCCAGAGCCTTGTGCTGACTCCAGTTCTTTAAGCAAAGCCTTAACACTTCCAATCTGCTGTGAGATAGAAGATTCAAGGGAATTCAGGGAGGTGGGAGAGAATTACGGCCTCCACATGAGAAAGTCAGCAAGGCCTAGAAGCAAAAAAGGAATTGCAGATGGCTGAGAACTAGATCACCACCTGTGTGCTGTTGCTGCAAATACGACTTCTAGCCTATGGCTCACATCCTCGAGCCCGTGATGCTCCCCCCGTAAAGCAGAGACAAAGATCGCCCCTAAAACAAAGATAAGGATCCCATGATGGCCACATCATGGGACTAGGGGATGCCACACCGCCACTAGTAAAGTAACAGGTGACAAGTATTGAGCCAGAGTAAAGACAAGTAGATTCACGTGAGAACGGAGGGACCCACTGCACAGCCCGCAGAGCCACAGCCGAGGGCTCCGGGGCACCAAGGGGACTTCGTACAGAAGCAGAGGGAAGGGACGGACGTACTTATACCCGTGTGCTGCCTTGCGTGCGGTCTCCTCCCGCGCACCAGAAAGACCCCTCCCCACTCTTTGGAACAGTCTATGCTTATCTATCCCTTGTCTACCCTTTTACTTGACTTCACATAAAAACGTCGCTTCTGTTCCGCTGTGCACTGCCAGCTGCCTCGATTTCCACTGCCCTGCTTTCTTGCTCTCCCTTTAACTCAGCCGAACTTGCTGCTTCTACTGAGGGAACTGAGCCATGTCCATGGAAGAGCTCAGAGGTGAACACTGGCGCCTAACACAACCAATTGCCAACTAAAAAATCCCTAAAACCCACAAATGAGCCCCAAGCCCCTGCTTGAACGTGCTCCGCCTTTTACGGCCAAACCAGCCTCTGCCTTCCCTGTACCGACTCACGGACTCACCTGTAATTCCTGTCTCTGTGAATCTATCCAACCAAAGTGTAACCCGGCTTCCTGCGCCACATTCTCTCAGGACCTCGGCCAGGAGGACAATGACTTACAATAAATTTCTTTCTTTCTTTCTTTCTTTTACAGAGTTTTTTTTTTTCTGTCAACAATTACACATTTGGTTTCTATTACTAAATTTGTTCTTCTCTGCAACCAAATTGGATTTCTGGATCTGGTGTAACTAGGCCGAAAATCCCTCCATTACTAATTCCCTAAAAGATGATGATGATATTTAGAAGATGAAACAACTGCTTGTTTTAATAGGCATGGGAAATAAACTTGACAACAGAAACTATGCCTCGGGCTGAATTTCTAAAAGTACCCAGTGGATTTGCTTACAATGTGGGCATAGGAAAGAGACACACACCCTGGCATGCCGAAGAAAAGGCAAGTGGCACAAACCAGGTGAGGCTGTCTGAAAAAGGCTGCCGAAACGCACAGTTATCAGGTCGGTTTGCAGAAGCAAGGAGCACATGAAGCTCCTGTGGGTTTTTCCCAGCTGTGCAGATGCAAAGAGCATACTTTAAAATTTTCCACTGTGTGTTTTTCTATTCATGAAAGGAGTCGACTTAACAGCTGTAAAGAGAGCTAGAAGCTTCTCAAAGTTCAGTGACTCATTTCACTTTTGGTCAATTAGGGCAAAAGAGAAATAACTGTATAAAACAGTCTTCGCTGCCTGCATGGCAGAAGCCAACCCATTTGCAATGGTACTACACTGGCTCCTTTCAAAGTAATTATGTGTTATAGGGGCGCAAAATGTAAGACATTTTCAAACCTTTTGATACCTTTAAATGTGATGATATTGAAGCAGCACGGGTGACCCAGAAAGGGTGACTCACGTACTGAATAGACCAGAGATGGCTGGCAGGCCCCTCCTTGCAAAGCAGGGGAAGAAAACAGCTGGCTCTGAAGCTGAGTCCCACCATGAACCACCCTCTGACCACAGACTCACTGCTCTGTCTTCCTTCTCTGGTTTATCACATGGAAATAGGAAGTCTGGCTACAGTGATGCTGTGGAGTTTAAAAGACAAAGGGACATGAAATTAAAAGGTCTTTGAAAACTAACACAAAAATAATACATTCTATTTGTTATTTACCCAAAATTCATTTTTGCCCATTATTTTCTACCCTGTGCTTAGAGCGGATGATTTATAAGGAATAGGACTCTTTTTTTGAGACAGAATCTCACTATGTCGCCCTCAGTAGAGTGCTGTGACATCACAGCTCACAGCAACCTCAACTTCTTGGGCTTAGGCTATTCTCTTGCCTCAACCTCCCAAGTAGCTGAGACTACAGGCACCCATCACAGTGCCCAGCTATTTTTTGTTCCAGTTGTCATTGTTGCTTAGCTGGCCCAGGGCCAGGTTCAAACCCGCCACCCTTGGTGTATGTGGCTGGTGCCAGAACCGCTGTGCTACAGATGCCACGCTGGAGTAGGACTTTCTTAATCACGGTTCTGGAGGCTGAGGAGTCCAAGAGCAAGGTGCCAGCAGTTCTGCATCTGCACAGAGCTGCTCCCTGCTTCCCAGATGGAGTCTTCTTTCCAGTCTACACCTGGCAGGAGAGGAGGGCGGGGCAAACTATTGACAGTTTCCTTGAGTCCTTTTATAATGGTGCTGATCCCCCCCATCAGAGCAGTGCCCTCTCGATCTTGACTCTATCATTTTCTTTCCATTCAAATCCAAATTGCAATGTCATGCAAACTCCCAGGGATGTGTCCTGCCCCTGCTCTGGAAGGTCTCAGCCCTCCAGGACTCCCAGTCCCAATCCGTCTCCACCTGCTCTTAGGGTCTCCAGTCACACATACCTTTGTTCCCTCCTCCCAGATCCTGATGCCACCCAGCCCCTCTTCTGCTCAAGCTCCAGATGGTCAGCATCTTCCCAGGTGTGTCTAGTCAGAGCCCCTTCACGCATCGTCCTTACTCCACACAAGCCATTTTCCCAGAGGCCTCCCCCGCCACCTAGTGCATGCTGGCTTTGGCACTCCTAATGACCTGGAGAGGCTATCCTTGGTGTAAGCTGGGCCACTTTGTTGTCTAGAGACACCATTTGATGGACCTCCTGGGAAGGTGTTCACCTCCTGCTCTTCCCCTACTGACCATGAGCCACACCTGCTTTCCTATAATCAGTTTCTTGAATCATTTGCCTCAGCCACACAAAAAGAAGATAGTTGTTATACCATCACTGAATGATTGCAAATCACTGCTCTGCTCACTTCCACTATAAATTAACGCTCTGCTTACTTCCACTGCAACTCACCAGTCTGCTCACTTCCTCTGCAAATCCCTGCTCTGCTCTCTTACACTGCAAATCATCACTCTTCCCACTTCCACTGAAAATCTCTAGTCTTGCTCACTTCCACTGCAAATTACCAGTCTGCTCACTTACACTGCAAATCACCACTCTGCTCACTTACACTGCAAATCACTAGTCTGCTCACATTCACTGCAAATCACCACTCTGCTCACTTACACTGCAAATCACCGCTCTGCTCACTTACACTGCAAATCCCACTCTGCTCACTTCCACTGCAAATCACCGCTCTGCTCACTTCCACTGCAAATCACCAACCACTCTCCTCACTTATACTGCAAATCACCAGTCTGCTCACTTACACTGCAAATCACTGCTCTGCTCACTTACACTGCAATTCACCGCTCTGCTCACTTCCACTGCAATTCACCGCTCTGCTCACTTACACTGCAAATCACCACTCTGCTTACTTTCACTGCAACTCACCAGTCTGCTCACTTCCTCTGCAAATCACCACTCTGCTCACTTACACTGCAAATCCCTGCTCTGCTCTTACACTGCAAATCATCACTCTTCCCACTTCCACTGAAAATCTCTAGTCCTGCTCACTTCCACTGCAAATCACCACTCTGCTCACTTCCACTGCAAATCACCACTCTGCTCTCTTACACTGCAAATCACCAGGCTGCTCACTTCCACTGAAAATCACTGCAACGCTCACTTCCACTGCAATTCGCCAGTATGGCCACTTCCACTGCAAATCACCACTCTGCTCACCTACACTGCAAATCACTGCTCTGCTCACTTACACTGCAATTCACCAGGCTGCTCACTTCCACTGCAAATCACCAGGCTGCTCACTTCCACTGCAAATCCCACTCTGCTCACTTACACTGCAAATCACCACTCTGCTCACTCCCACTGCAAATGCCTGCTCTGCTCTCTTACACTGCAAATCATCACTCTTCCCACTTCCACTGAAAATCTCTAGTCCTGCTCACTTCCACTGCAAATCACCACTCTGCTCACTTCCACTGCAAATCACCGCTCTCTGCTTGCTTCCATTCCAAATCACTGCTCTGCTTACTTCCACTGCAAATCACCACTCTGCTCACTCCCACTGCAAATCACTGCTCTGCTTGCTTCCATTCCAAATCACTGCTCTGCTCACTTCCACTGCAAATCACCACTCTGCCCACTTCCACTGTAAATCCCTGCTCAGCTCAATCCCACTGCCTCTAGACCAGTGCTTCTCATCCTTCCTAATGCCACAACACTTTAATACAGTTCCTATGGTTTGTGACCCAAAGGTCCAGAACTGCCGCTCTAGATACTTCTCTGCCCAATCCACTCTCCACGTGGCTGTAGGCGGATCTTTCCCCAAGGAAGCATCTGGTTCTCATTACTGCTGAGTGTCCCGCAGATGCTGTGCTTTGCCTCCAAGGAAAGCCAAATGCTGGATCACTGCAGGACAACGGGAGGGTGCCCCTTGCCACCTCCCACTGCAGGGAGCATAAGTGATGAAATGCCCATGCTCTGGGACCCAGCAATGTGCACACACTGGGGCCGTGCCTCCCTCTCTGGGACCCAGCACTGTGCACGCACTGGGGTCGTGCCTCCTTCAGCTGCTCCCACCAGCTGTTGGACGTGGTGACAACACACACCCAGTCCCATTCTGGGACACGTGGGGCACCTCTGTCTGCATGCTTTGGCTCAAGATTCCCAACGGCGTGGCTGAACCTCCCTGAGAGCTGCTGGCAGTCCACAGTATGTCAACTCAACCTGCTCTTTCTCTTTTGTTCTCCTTTGCGGATTTTTTCATCGTCAGAAGCATCTGACAGCCTCCTCTGGCCCCTTCCCTGCTGCCTTCCACACAAACATTTCCCCTAGTAAAATCCTCGAGAGCTTAATGCACAAATCACTCTTATTCTCTGAGAAATGTCTTTCGTGCTCAAAGTCTGTACTTTATGTATTCGATGAGTTTTAAATCAATACATTTTGTCTTTTATTTCTGAATGAAAGGACACAGAAAGACCACGAGAAACCCATAGCCCCAGATCCATTAGAAATATCAGAAGCTACAAATGCTTCCATTTACACTTTTTGCATTGGCTTAAAAGTGACTTTACAAGTGTTTCTTAGAGATGGGGGGCCACACTCTGTCAGAAGTGTAAGGCCACCGTAAAGAAAAATATATCAGGGCTGACCTTTGTTTCTTTTTCTATACCACACTGACTAATAAAGGTGATAGATAGAATTGGCTTTTGTTCGCATGCTAGTAAATCATAAACGCTTACAATGTTATAAATCTGCACACCAAGGAGACAAATAAAAAATAGATACCAAAATATAATACAGGTAAATAATGCTGCCGGGCTTGCCTTTCAGATGAATATAAAACAAGATATTTCAAATGTAAGAACAAAATTACAAATATTATACAAACGCCAATGCAGTCTAGTATCATGCACTAAAGAATCATCATATGGTTTACAAATCACTCCTGTCACTCGTTTATTTTATTTTTCTTCTTTCTACTGAGAAACTTTTGACTCACCCACACACAAAAAGAAATCTCAGCTATGATCCAGATGAGATAAGAATTATACAATTAATGTAATTCATTCCTGTGGAAAAGAGTTTCTTCCCAGTGTGTTTCAAGATCACGTTTAGATTACACTGATACACGCCTTATGGTGGTCATTGCAAATCATGCAGTTGCAAATAAAATGTGTGGGGTGTCAACAATTAGACCCCATTAAAAAAAATTACATCTAGGAAGAAAAGGCAAGCCAAGACACTGATTATTTGGAAGACAGAGCATACGAGGATGAAACTTGTTGCCTTATTTCAAAGTATTCTTTTGTGAAACAACTCGGGGGTATTGCTTTGACAATACTGAGAGGATAGAAAGGCATTCTACTCAGTTCAGCTGACGCTATAGACCAAAGGTCAGCAAATGTTTGCTATGGAGCTGAGCGTAAGTATTTGACCTTGCTGCCTCAGCACAAAACCAGCTCTAGACAGTATGTCAACGAGTGACCATGGCTGTGTCCCGATAAAACTGTATTCACAAAACCACACACAAGCCAATGTTGGCTCATTTGGTGTGCTTTGCCAGCCCCTTGTGCAGAGCAGCATACATCCGTGCTTCCCAAACAGAGAGAACTAGAGGACCGGGAAAAATGAACCAAGATGCACAGACACAGCCTGACAGTGCTAAGACAAAGTCGCTTTAAATAAAATTGAGGTTTGGCTGTGTTTTTCATTAGCTACCAAAGACAGAAGCCATTTTAATTTGTCTTAAAGGTTTAACCTAAAATGCTGCATTCCTGCTGGGCAGCATGGCCCAGCCCCAAGATGAGGACGTTCACAGTCCCTGCAAAGCAACACTTTCTCTCCGTGGGGTTTCACTGCTACGTTCTGCTGGCCCCACCTTTAATGAGTGTGGCAGGATCCCAGGCCTTTAAAACGGAATCCGGGAGATAATGTTCTAAGGTGTTAGCAGGACAGCTCAGACGTAGACTTTTGACTTACCAACAGCGAAGACGGCAGCTCAACTCCTGCAAGCCGTGGGATTACCGTCTAACTGGGCAGGAAGGCAAAGAGATTGGCTCCTCATAAGGCTGAAGGGAAGGAAATTAAGACACGAAGGGAAACACTTAAAGACAGAAGCCAGAATGAAGTGGAAGAAAAAGTAAGTAGGATTCAAGGGCCAGTGGAGGAATCTCAGAGAGGGAAGAAAACTTGCTTCTATCACTAAAACTTTTAAATCACACTAATTATGCAATTTTCAACATCATATTCCCAATCACCCAGAACCCCCTCTGCCTTGGATGTGTGGGGTTTGGCCTCTCATTGGGCTGAAGAAAGAGTAGGTGGTACCTGGTTTGTCCCACATGCAAAACCCAGGGAGGAGGGTGTCACAAACAAGATGGCACCATGCACAGAGGTGAACACTGCCATTAATAAGCAAGCCCTTGGGCGGCACCTGTGGCTCAAAGGAGTAAGGTGACAGCCCCATATGCTGGAGGTAGTGGGTTCAAACTCATTCACGGCCAAAAACTGCAAAAAAAGAAGCAGCAACTGCTTTCCTAACTTCTAAAACCCCATGTAGGCAAACCCCTCCATGGACCTTTAAAATGTTTTAAAATTCTCATGCTGTAAAATTATTCTTTTGGCATATGGTTCTGTGAATCTTAACACATAGGAACAGGGTAGCTGGGAACATGATAGGATGCAAGACGGTCCCACCAACCCTCAAACTGTCTCATGCTAAGTATCCCTTCGTGGTCATTATCGCGCCCCACCTTAACCCTGGCACCACTGACCTGGTCTTTGTACAATAGTTTGCTTTCTGAGAACGCCACATGAATGGGATCATCCCATCCGCAATGCTCTGAAACCGCCTTCTTGCTCTGCTGGGATTATGTCTGCAAAGTTCATCCAAATTGCCGCATATATTAATTGCTGGTTTCTTTTTGTTGCTGAATAGTAAACTGCCTGTGGCGTCTGTTTTGTAATGTAGTGTAGGCCAGGTATTTCTGGAGGGCTTCTTGCCTAGATTCCAAGTTCCTCTCCAGTGGTTCTCAACCTTCCTAATGCCGCAATGTATTTTCATTGTTGAAAAGGGGTCGCAGGTTGAGAACCACTCCGTCTAAACCCTTAAGGCTACAATAGCTCGGGGGTCTAGCTAGGTTGTCAGGCACCCGGCAGGCTCGGGGCTAGGATTCCGGGGGTCCTGATGACCACAGTCCAGGATCCTGGGTGCCCCCACTTCTTGGACCGCAGATGGCCGGACTACTACCTGGTGGCTGAGAACAGAATGCACAGTAACCAAAGATTACCAAAGATTACCATCACCCGAGGCCTGCCCAGGCAAACATAGAAACCACTGCACCGAATTAGGCAAGTTTATCCTCCATGTGTAAAGTATAAATTACAATCACCTGGTGTGCCTGCATGATTTTTTTTTTTTTCCTTTCCTTTTTTTCCCTGTTAATGATTACTTGAGGCACCTTGCTGCGAATAACTCGAGTTAAGTTTACGCATTATGCTGTCAACATGATTTACGATTTTTGATTGAATAAAGAGACCTATGGGGAATGGCCAGTGCTGCCCTGGCTGGCTGAACCTGAGATGCTGCTGGCTCAGTGCCCCCCCCCCCCACCTCGGGCTCCCATCAGTTATCTCACCTGAGATCAATGAGTCGGAGTTTTCCTCCCGTCAACGCCCTCAGTGCACATCCCGGCAAAGGTCGTGAGGCCTGCACAATTGTCATATGGAAATTACAATGTTTGTTTTTTAGCCATCCACTCATTAGAGACACGTGGGCCATTTGCAGCTTTTCCTACCACATAGAAAGTTGTTCTGAACAGTCATATCCAGGTTTGGTGAGAACATGCTCTTTCATTCTCTAAAATAAATCCTGAGAAACGGCGCTGCTGTGTTCTATGGTCACTTTATACAATGCTGCCAAGCTGTTCTCCACTGCACGGATTTTCTAATCCTTGTACCTATTGTTTTTCTGTATCAGGAGGAAGCTGCCCCACATTCTGGGTTGCCTGGAGCAAATTCTTTAAGCTCTATATGAGTGTTTTCTAGTTTTAAAAATGGAGATAATGGTGGTTCTTATGTCAGGTATTCTGAGAGCTGAATGAGATGTGGCTGCCAGCTTCTGCACTAGCGGGAAACTTGGTGACATCTGGGGACATCTCCATTGTCACACCTGGGGTGAGTAGTGGTACCAACGCCAAGTGGGCAGAGGCCAGGCCGATGCTTCACATCCCGCAAGGTGCAGGCCGGCTCCCTACAGCAAAGCAGTACCCAGCCCCCAATGGCATTGCTGCCAAGGTTGAAAAGCCTGCTCGGCCCCGTAAAAGCAAGAAGCAAACACCTGTTACCAGCGGCAGCCTTGCTAACGGCGGTGTTATTCAATCTCAGCATGCAGCTGGGTCAAGAATTCTAAGCAAGTAAATACCTCAAAAAGAACACTGAATTTAAAGGAAAAAGAGAATAATTCTCTATACTACCGAAGTCAACAAAGTGAGTGTATAAAGAAAATAAATCTTCACTGACTTTTTTTCTTAACTAAGAAAATGATAACGTCCAAAGATTTTCCAAAGCACCCTTGAAAATCCCTCGTACATCTAGAGCCTTAATGGGGTTGCCATCAACGTCGAAAATAACAAACAGCAAACGTTCTCACGTTTTTCATCATGCACACAAAAACTCCAAATCTTGAGATGCACTGTAAGGGAAACATTCAAGTGTGTGTTAGTCATCCACACAAATCAGTTCAGCTGTGCCAGACTTTCCTCTAGGCGTGCGGAAGGATTGCCACGGGTCTAACCTAAGTTAAAGATAAAAAGAATCAAGTACTCGAATGGTCTTTTCTTAAAGGGCAAGTTCAACAATTCCTTGTTCCCCTCAGATCTTCCTTTCCAACCCATATTTCCTGGGTAGGTACAATGAGTGAACTGCAGCGCCGTGTAACTCCATCGTGCCTGGCCATCACGTTGTCACAGTCAGCCTGTGACTCTGGGCCTCTCAGACCTGCAGTCTCTTCTTCTGCAAGCAGACCCACTATGCCACAAAGGTCCCTTCACATCGAATGTGCCCTCAGCAGTTCCACTGCCTACCATTTTTAGGGCACCTGTTGAGAAGGGCAGAGCTGCTCCCCACTTTCTGTAGCATCCCATACCCAGGAGTAGCAGCCATGAAACCCAACTCAGGGTTAAGCCAACCTGGGCTTCCCAGGTAAATCAGGGTAAGTGGAATGCTGGCAGAATGGTAAGTGTGCAAGGAAGAATAAATATTTGTTGGCTTGTCACTTAACTTTTAACGCATTTCGGATTTGTTTGCATGGAGCAATCCTTGAAAGAATGTTAACATGAACCAATTTGCACTTTTTGTTTTGCGTTCCCCTCGTTTCTTTTTTGTTTGTTCTGGTTTGGTTTGGTTTATAACAGCTCTTCATTAATATATAATTCACAGACTAAACAGTTTACCCATTTAAAGCGGGTTTTACTACAGGCGCAGAGTCACACGCAGCTATCACCGCCATCAATTTTAAAGCATTTCATCACCTTAAGATAAGTTTATGTCTGTGGTAAGAGATCACAATAAATGCCACAAATCCTTTAAAAGCTGCTCTGGTGCAATTTTCCTTCTTAAGTTATTCACTTTTTTTTTTCTGTAGTCTCTGAATGTCCCCATTGACTGCAAGATTAGGAGTAGGTGAGAAGGCTTAGCCTGCAGCACAGTGGAGCCAGAACACTCTGCCCCCAAGAAAATTAACATTGCCATGCAAAATCAGAAGTGAGAGCACCAGGATGTTAAATGGAGACAGCACCTCTGCTAGCCAGACCCAGCACCTCCACTTTCCCTGAGATGAATGCCATTTACAAAAACAAGCAGCCAGCAGGTGGGACACAGGTGCAACAGAGGCGTGTCTCCAGACACGCACGGTACCTGGCCCCAGACACACACGTTACAATGTTACTCATTCAGGAACTTAGGAGTATGGCAAGGAAAGGAGTCGTAAAATTTCCTGATACAAATTTACTTAGTTAATAAAAATTATGGAGGGTCATAAAAAGGAAACTAATCTAATAGGGCTTTCTGATTAAACCACTTGATAAAACTTAACTCAGAAAGAAATAGTTTCAGGAATAAAACCCAGAGGTACTCAAGAAAAAAAATGCAAATAACAAATTGCCCTAAGCAGCCATTGGGTGTGAAATGTAAAACTGTGGAAGGAGAAGCAGAGAGTAGATAGTGGCCGGGTGTGGGGGAAGACAGTGGTCAGAGGATACAGCAGGTCACTTACACAACAGAAGAACATTGTCCAGCTGGGGAGTGACAAGGTACTGTGTACTTGAAAATGACAAGACAGCAGACTGTGCATCCTCACCAGAAAAAAATAACTGTTCAAGTAAATGAGAAAATCTCATGAATGTTATGTCAATCAGGCAGATGAAAATATCAGACTGAAAAAAAAAAAAAAAGAAAATATCTCAGACTGTATGTGAAGCCCGCACACTGTACCCCATGAGTGAATTAATGTACACAGCTATGATTCAATTAAAAAAAATAAAATAAATAAAAAAGAAAACAAAAAAATAAATAAATAACTGTTCAATGTTCATTAGCTTCTCTTCCCCATTCCACTACGGATATATGTTTCAAAATATCATCTTGACGCTGGGCACGGTAGCTCACACCTGTAATCCCAGCACTCTGGGAGGCCAAGGTGGGTGGATTGCCTGAGCTCACAAGTTCAAGACCAGCCTGAGCCAGAGCAAGACACCTTCTCTAAAAATAGCCAGGCATTGTGGCAGACGCCTGTAGTCCCAGCTAACTGGGAGGCTGAGGCAAGAGGATGGCTTCGGCCTAAGAGTTTGAGGTTGCTGTGAGCTGTGACGCCATGTCACTCTGCCAAGGGTGACAAAATGAGATTCAAAATATCATCTTGAACTGGCCCTCAGTTCAAGAGGGCCAGTTTTTGGAATGAAACATAAAAAACAAAAATCTTGTACGTGATAAATACATACAATTTTTATTTGTTGATTGAAAATTTTGCTAACATTTTAACAGAAGTAGAGTTGGTGTGGCAAGATCCAAGATTTATACAAGAAATTTGAAGACACTGCTGACAGGATATGGGAAATTTGGAGATGTGCCAGCCATACACTGAGTTCTTAATAAACCCCTCCCCATGTCATCAATCACTCCTGCCGCCTCCCTCCCTCCCTGGCCCCTTAGTCCACTTGGCCAAGGAGCCCCAAGTGGGGGAACACAGTCATATCTGCCGTAGAGGTTCACCTAAGGGCAAGGCAGGTCAAAACTAAGGAGCTTGGAGAGACCCGTGCAGAAGAAACATGTCAAAACGTGAGTCTCCTGCCCAGACAGGAGGGGGCACTGAAGATCATTTTAGCAAATGTGGAAACCAGGAGAAGTGCAGGGAACGGGGTTGCACCAGGGTCTTCTCTCCTCCTTGCTGGTGAGATGCGCGTGTCATGTGATGAGAAATGAGACAATCGTGTTGGAAAATAGAGAAAGGAGAAAATGCCTCCAACACGAGGCGCAGCTGGTAAGGGCTGGAGAGCGACAAGCCGGGTGTCTCGGCAGGGCAGGGGACGGTAAGGGCTGCAGAGTGACAAGCCGGTGTCTCGGCTGGCAGGGCAGGGGACGCAGAGCTGGGAAGCCGCGTTTGGGTCGGGCCCTTTCTGCTTGCATCTGGCTCTGCTTTCTACCCTTCCTCGGCCTGCGTGTGCTCCGGGACTCAGATCTCGGTGGGACTCAGTGGAAGGCACCTGAGCCCTTTTGCTGTTGGTTCTGAAGGGGGGTGGTGGTGGTACCAGGAGCTTGGCTTGGGGGGGGGCCTGTGAAGGGCAGCCCCGGCACTGCCCATGACAAAACCCCTCTTCTCACCTTCCTCATCACAGGAGACGGCCAGCACCTGTGACTCTCGGTGCCTGCTGGCAGCACCGTCCACAGAACACTCGGGAGTTCCCTAAATGGTCAAGGGACGCCTGAGGCCCGAGCCACACCATCTATCCAGTGGCTGAAGCTTCTGCCTCGGTCCCTTGGGACTTGGCCAGTAAGGCCTGCTGCAACTTGGCACCTCCAGAGTGGCACCATTCAGGTCACGCTGCTCAACTCTCCAGGGAGAAAATTGAGTTGCCTCCATTTTCCGGACAAGGGCCCAATCAGGACAAGCCACGTACCGTCTTCCCTTAGTTTACTTTTCATTTAATTTTTATTTACCTTTCATTTAGAGACAGAGATAAAGAGGGAGGAGAGAAAGAGACTACTTTTTTTTATTTATTTTATTTTTATTATTTTTATTATTTTTGGCAGGTTTTGGCGGGGGCTGGGTTTGAACCCGCCACCTCTGGCATATGGGGCCGGTGCCCTACTCCTTTGAGCCACAGGCAAGACTACTTTTTAGTTACAAGAAGACACACCTAACATAAAACGTGCCATTTTAACCATCCCAAGCACCAGTCAGTGGGATTCCACTCACCCTGCTGTGCAGTCATCACCACTCCGTGTTTCTAAAACATTTCCCACACCCCCATCTTTGATGTCTATTTTCTTTTACCTTGTTTTATGGTGAAATATCAGTAGCATAAACAGCCTGTGACCCTAACGTGGTTAAACGCACAGCCCAGTGGCGTCACGTACTTTCACGCTGTGGTTCAACTCTCAACACCAGCCCCCGTCCATCTTCAGCAGCTTCTCATTATCCCAAAGTCAAACTCTGTCTCCGTCAAACACTCGTTCCCCCTCCGTACCCCTCTCCCACCCCTGGAAACCACCTCTCCACTTTTGGTCTGTACACGCGGGGCGCCCTAATTACATCATGTAAGTGGAATCACCTTTCTCCCCTCGTGTCTGGGTTATCTGCCTTAGCATAACAACCTCTTTCATCTCTGTGGTGTATATACCACAACCCAATCCCTTTTTAAGGCTGAGTAATGTTCCATTGATGTACACACACATTTTGCTGATTCCTTTATCTGTCGAGGGACATTTGAATTATTTCCACTTCTTGGCTATTATGAATAAGGCTGCTATGAACATTAATAGACAAGGAGCTATTTGAGCTCTAGTTTTCAATTCTTTGTATTATATACTTGTGAGCAGATTTGCTGTATTGTGTAATAATTCTATGTTTAGCTTTTTTTTGCAGTTCTTGGCTGGGGCCAGGCCTGAACCCATCACCTCCGGTATATGGGGGGGCACCCCACTCCCTTGAGCCACAGGTGCTGCCCTGTATGTTTAGCTTTTTGAGAGTGTCTGTATGAGTTTAAATTTCTTTTTCAATAAAAAAATTACAAGTTTGAAATCCTAGGCCTATATATCCATTATTATGTGATTTTGATACCAAGCCTATATGAATTTCCAGTGGAGTCTTCCAAAGAGATTTAAAAATGTATACTTCATCTGAGAGAGGGGGTAATAATAATAAAATTCTTGGTACCGGATTGACAAATACTGAGTCCTTATTATTGAAAATTCAGCAATACGACACCAGGTGCATCATCATTCTTTTGAAATTAAAGTTTCAGAAACATCTTGTTCAACTTTACTTTTCCCGGTGAAGTCATCAGTTTTAATAGCACTATTTTTAGGGATATAATTTTGTGGAAAATTCCTTCTTCTGAACTTGAAAGCCCCGGCGCACCCACGCGAAGGTATGATAGGAGAATGACAAAATTCTGTATTATCGCTCCATCCTTTCAGTCCGCACCTGCGCTGAGATAACCTCCCTCAAGTCCCAGCCCGAGCTGCTCTGTCTTTTCCCTGACAAAGCTTCCTGCCCCCCTCAGGGATAACTGGGTGCTCCAGCCTCACAACTAAGAAGGGGCTGGCAAGTCACCTGCGGGGGCCCAGAGGCTCTGATCTGTCCTGGTGGTCACAGCAAAATATTAGCCACGCCTGCCACCCGGGGACCCACATCAGGGGTGACGTGCAAGGTGCAGACAGTCCAGAGCCTGTCAGATTCTTCCTGAATGCTGACAAACCACCTCCCAGAAATGCAGCCCTGTTTGTGAAGTCCTCCTTGGCAATGGGGCCTGAACAATGTCAGGGGCCTTGGAGTTTGTATTGAGCAGAGAGATATGGTGTCCGTGTCACCATGTTATAGTTTAGGCAGCAGAACTTCCCTACTATCTGGAATACCGAGTCAGAGAGGCCTGCCTGGAATCAGATGTCTCCCAAGAGAATAAAGAAACAGCAGTTCCTCTTGGAGGAACAGTCAAACCCACTGTGAACAAACGTGGATTCAAATGATGGATGATAATTTTCCCCCTTTTCATTTTTCTTTCTAATTTTAGGGGAATTTTTTTTTATAATTTCAGATTTTTTTTTTTTTGTAGAAATCTTTTTCTTTAGAAGTGAGTATATTGACCATACAAGAAAGTAGCCTTAGACACACAAGCAATGGTCCTCAGATTTTTGAATGCCGAAAATTCCCAGCTGTGTGCTGGTTAAAAGTGCAGGTTTATGGGCTCTGCCCCCAGAAAATTCTTTTGCTACGTGCACAGCCTGGGTATCTTCACATGTAGCCTACCCCCAGCA
Organism: Perodicticus potto; assembly: GCA_963574655.1. NCBI lineage: Eukaryota > Metazoa > Chordata > Mammalia > Primates > Lorisidae > Perodicticus > Perodicticus potto. The sequence goes on along the minus strand of CAUYRH010041191.1, from coordinate 14,699 downwards.
TTCTGACAGAGGTGGGGTTGGGTCTATTACTAATGCTATAAGAAATTGCCATCAAGCGAGCGGCTTCAAACATCATGAATCTGTTATTGTCCCAGAGGGCGATCACACGTCTGCCAAGAGCCTTGCCAGGCTAAGGTTAGGCTGTCGGCCAGCAGGCTAAGGTCACACCATTGGCCGGGCTGTGTTCCTTCCAAGGCTTGGGGAGAACCCGCTTCTTCAAGTGCTCCGCTACTCGAGGCCCCCTGTGCTGATGGCACCAGCCTCGTCTCTCTGACGCTGCTTCTGTCCTCACAGCCTCTCTCTTTCCCCAACCCCAGCTTGCCAAAGTTTCTCTAATGTTAGGGGTCCTCATGATGGCATCACCCTCCCCGCCCCCATAAACCAGGGTTCTCTCCTCATCCCAAGGTCCATCATTATAATTGCATCTGCAAAATCCCTTCTGCCATGTAAAGCAACACACTTAACAGCTGGGGAGGGGGGCTGTCTTTGGGGGAAAGTGTTGGCCATTGTTTCACCTGCCCCAGGTGGTCTGCAGGCCAGATTAGAAAAAACTGCAAGGGAAAGTGTTTGCTCCCCGTTTCTGGTCACCTGCAATACCCGTAAACCTGTGGCTCTCCACTGAGGAGCGGGGGGGAGTTTGTAACCCGGGGATATTTGGCAATGTCTCGAGGTGTTTGGGGTTGTCAGCATTGGGAAGGGGAGAGAGCTGCTGGCATTGAGTGAGGCAAGACCTAGGGTTCTGCTCAGCACCCCATGTTGGACAGACAGCCCCCTCCACAGCAGACGTGTTGCATCTCACCCCAATACCAGTCGTGGCAAGTCTAAAAAGCCCCGTCATAGGCAAAGAGGAGGAAATGAGAGGTCGGTAATGAACTAGTACTCACTTTCACGTCCACTAGTAGCTGGCTAACCAGATATCACATTAACCAACTTCCCTTCAAGTAGGCCCAATCTTTATTTATTATACTGTCTTTAAAGAGTTTGTTCTAGGGGCCTTTCTTATTGATGCCACTTATTTCGATTCCCACTCTTTTCATAAGTTTTGAAACACTTCAAATATCACATTAGGCCACTGCCTAATCCCAGAGTCCCAGAGCTATCTTAACAAAGTACCGCAGATTGGGAGTGTAAGCAACAGACATTTATTTTTTCGCAGACCTGGAGGCTGGAAGTCCAAGATCAAAGCTGTTCACATTGGTCCCTCCTGAGGCCCCTCTTCTTGGCATGTAGATGTGTAGACACCCTTGTTTCCCTGTGTCCTCTCTCTGTGTGTGTCTGTGTCTGGATTGTCCCTGCTTATAAGGACACTAGTCCTATTACATTAAAGCCCATCCTCATGACCTCATTTTGATATAATTTCAAAGGCCCTGTCTCCAATACTTTCTGTGACCCTGGGGGTTAGGACTTCAACATATGTGGTTAGGGAGGTACAATTCAGCTCCGAACAAGGTGTGAACATAACTTTCATAGAACTGGGGATGACTAATAAGATAATGACTGCACAAATTTTCAAATACTAAATCAAGATAGGTGTTTCTCTTTATATAGAACTAAGCAGAGCATTTTTTTTTCTTAATAGTTTTAAAGAACACATTATAGGGCGGCGCCTGTGGCTCAAAGGAGTAGGGCACTGGCCCCATATGCTGGAGGTGGTGGGTTCAAACCCAGCCCCGGCCAAAAACTGCAAAAAAAAAAAAAAAAAGAAAGAAAGAAAGAAAAAAGAACACATTACATCTCTTACTTGTGAGGCAATGACACACATTCCTGGACAAGGCATAAAAATCAAATCAATTTGCTCATTTTAAAGCCACTCTAGTAATTTCTACTCTTAACTCTTGATGTGGTTCCTTGTCTGTTCTTGCTCTAAATGCATGCAAAAAGACCCAATTTTAGATAAAGTGACACGTTTGCCTTCTTGTCTGAAATTGAATTAAGAACTTCACCCAGAGTTCCGAGCACCCAGAGGCGACAGGTTTGTTGTAAGCTGGACCAAGCGACCTTGCATCTCCTTGTACAGTTCTCTCCCTGCTAGCATATCCTTCTTAGACCAGGACAGAGCTGTACCTTCACTGCTGTTCCCGTATAAATGCTGTACTGTGGCAGGTGACTTCTCACCTTTCAATTTCCACCTATCTTTGGCTTTTACATTAAATCTGATTGTATTGTTTGGGGCAACCCCAGCAGACAAAGTGTCTAATGAGTGTGTGTGTGTTTAAAAGGCCCTTCGTTTCTGCCCTATGATTGCACCAATGTACACAATTATGATTTAATAAAATTATTTTTAAAAAATATATATATATATATAAGGCCCTTCGTAAAAATAGGAAGGTGGGAGAGAGAGAGACTGTACCCATGATGTTTTTAATCAAAGGCAAAAAAGCCACTTCTTACCTGGATAAACAGGCCACCGTCAGGGCCACCCCTAGGTGTCACCAGGAGATGAAGGGGTGAAGCATTTCCAGGAGGGCACAGCCCCTCGGACCAGGCGAATCCTTCCCGCCCACATTTGGAGGTAACGGTGCGTTTTGCTGCGGCGCACCACGCGGGGCATGAGCTGTGCATCTGGACTCCACAGGGGGGCGCCCCGCAGCCAGGCTGGGTTTCAGTGAGGGGTGGTCAGCACAGGCAGGAGATACGCTGAGGCGGAGCCAGGATGTACTGGGTGTCAATGAGACCCAGTGGCCAAGCCAGCACAGGAGAGGTGCACAGGCTAACTGCTGGCTCCCGCACCACCTCTGCTCTCAAGTGAAAGACCAGCTGGGGAGGTGGAGAACCCATCTGCAAAGCCCCATGTTCCTCCTGCACCACCTCTGCTCTCAAGTGAAAGACCAGCTGGGGAGGTGGAGAACCCATCTGCAAAGCTCCATGTTCCTCCTGCTGCGTTCCCTGGAGAAGGCACGCAGACTCACTTCCCCGCATTGAATCTTGTATTTCTCACTGCCCGAGTCCTTGTTCGAAAGTCTTTGGCTGGACGATGGTCAGGTGGGCTGCCCGATGGTCAGGTGGGCTGCCCTGCCAGAGGGTGGGAACATGATACGCCCAGCGGCTTCACCGGCTTGGAAGGCTCTCGCGGGCCCCTTTCCTGAGTGCTGCGCCTTGTTACAGCCTGCTGAAAGCTGCTTCTCTGCTTTTGGTTTTTCCCTTTGATCTGAGCACTGTTGGTTAGACGGAAGCATCCAGCTACTGGTCCGGCTGGGCTTTCCTAATGCAAGGTCAAATACGCCAAAGTCCTTACCTTCCTGGAGAGCACCCAGGCAAGACCCCTGCGGGGACTCGGTGGTTAGGAAGCTAACCGGGTGGGCATGTGCAAAGGCCCTGCGGCAGTAAAGAGCTGGTAGTTTAGCATTGCTTCACCTCTCTGAAGGGCTGTGACGGACGGGGAAACAGAGACTCAGAGAGTTCATGGGACATGCTTCAAATCGTGCCCAGAAGCGCAGCAGAGCTGGGACCTGGCCTGGATCGCCTGAGCACACGCTGCGCATTCGTTCTGTAAGAGCGCCCCCAGCGTGCAGGACCGGTCGCAGAAAACAGCACAGCTGAGCAGGGCCTTTGCACATGCCATTCCTGCCGCTCGAAGGACTTCTGGCTTTAATTTTTCCATAGAAAGGGGGAAAACACTCAATGAGTGTCCAGTGGATCAAGAAGAAGCTTATAGACAACCACAGGCTTGGTGAGATTCCAATGGAGTGCTTCAGCGTCACCAAAACAAAAGGCCAAATTCAAAGCTAGGGTCAGTGCACATTCCTGTTAAGGAAAAGGCCCTGTTAAGTACGACCGTCCGCCACCTGCCTGCTTTCCTGCCTGTCCGCCACCTGCCTGCTTTCCTGCCCGTCCGCCACCTGCCTGTTTTCCTGCCCGTCCGCCACCTGCCTGCTTTCCTGCCCGCGGGCTGCGTCTCACTTACCTCCGTCTCCTGGGAACTAACTCTGACCTTACGCCCTCTGTAGGGCGACTCTGAAGGCCCGAGTCTGCAGGCGCTCACCCACAGTCCTGTTCTGTCCCTCCACGCCCTGACTTGAAGACCTGATTCTGTCTGAGAAGCCCAGGCAGTTCCCTTAACAGCCGTTGACTTCCATCCAACCCCCCATTTACTGTATGGCGTTCAAGTCAGCATAGAAATGTTCCTAATGGCTAAAGTGCAGGGTCTCTCCTCAACCAATCACACCCTACATTTTCAAAGGGTTAGGATCCCTCTTGGCTCAGTCTCCTATTAGCCTGGAAGGCACAATTAGTCCCTTTATTATAGCTAATGCTGGCAACAACATTCAATAATTATTAATGTCCCACATTGCATCTGATTTTGTTGTTGCCCAATAAGCCGATTATTTTAAATTGCACCATCACCCAAGTTCACTTAGTGTTAATATAAAAGCATCTCCTCTGCTTCACCCAGAACCCCCCCCAAAAAAGCTTTAAAAATGATATAAAATGTTTTGCTTTTGCCCAAATGCACAGCTTATGTTGTAGCCATTGCTTCCTGTTTTTCTAGTGTAAAATTGGAAAGACTCAGCTTGAAGGAATGTGCGCTGCCCCTAGCTTTGAATTTGGCCTTTTGTTTTGGTGACGCTGAAGCACTCCATTGGAATCTCACCAAGCCTGTGGTTGTCTATAAGCTTCTTCTTGATCCAGTGGACACTCATTGAGTGTTTTCCCCCTTTCTGTGGAAAAATTAAAGCCAGAAGTCCTTCGAGCAGCAGGAATGGCATGTGCAAAGGCCCTGCGGCAGTAATGGGCTGGTGTCCCGAAGCAGTGGGAAGAAGACCAATGGAGTGGAACAAAATTTGGAGGGTTTGAAGGAGAGGACGTGAATTTGGAGCACACCAGAGTCACATAAGCAGCGGTGCACACTGACTGGGTCTAGCAGGAGAAGAGAAAAGGCCCTCCATGAGCACCAGGCGCGGCAAGGTTGCTGTGAGCTACAATTATGCCCTGGCACTCTGCTGAGGGCAACAAAGTGACACTATCTCAAAAAAAAAAGGGAAGAGCAGCTTTTAACAGCTTGTCAAGAGGTTACCAATAAACATAATAGAGTTAATGACTTTTGAGTGTCATCCAATAATCCCACACTGTCCGCCCAAGACACTCAAACACCCCCCATACATTCATTCATTCATTCAGGAACTTCCTTCCTGTTGCTGGCAGAGAAGCATCTTCACTCTGTGGAATTATGAGACCCCTGGGGAAGGCTGACCATCACAACCGACAGAGCGGCCGCCCGTCGGCACCGCACCCAGGTACGTTCAGTCCTGCAAGGGAAGTGTAAACTGTACCGAAGAGGCAAACTTTCAATCACATTTCCTCTGTTTGAACATACTGCTTATGTACACTGTAACCAAAAACTTAGGAAAGAAAGATTTCTGAAATTGCGCAAGATCTGGAAGCACCAAGCTAAAGAATTGACCTTTCTAAATAAGTAAATTAAAAACCAGAAAAGAACTTGTGATCTCACACAAGTCACGCTGGCCAAAACAAAAAGCAATGACACCAGGAGTGTAGAAAAAGGGGAACTGACGGAAAGGAAGATGGCACGACTCCCTTGGGAGGCAACTTCATGAATTGTGTTAAAGCTCAAAACAGGTCTAATCTATAACCTGGCCACTCTGCTTCTAGGCACAGGAAGGAAAGGAAAATGGCACGACCCCCCTTGGGAGTCATGAATTGTGTTAAAGCTCAAAACAGGTCTAATCTATAACCTGGCCACTCTGCTTCTAGGCACACGCTCTGGAGAAAGCCCCCCTGTGCCCACACGGAGAGCTGCACACAGATGTTTACTCACAGCACTGCTTACTGTAGAAAGCAACAACTGAAACAACCAAGCAGAAGAAAATTGGGGATCCAGCAATAGGAAAATGCATCATTTATGACTGACAAATTCATAAAGCGAAATATCACTTTCGCTTCATTCAAACGAAGAAACTAGAGCTTCACAGGCAGACATGGGCAAACGTGCAAACACAGTGATGAATGGGGTAAGAAAAACCAAGGTGAGGAATTTTTTTGGTAAAATAAGCCATTTGTGTACATTTTTTTTTAATTCAGAAGGATCCATATTAATTAAGTGCAAAGAAGATGATGTAAATGGCCTGGGACCTCTGGACTGGAAGCTGGGGCTGTGTCTTCAGCACTGGGTTTCCTCCAAACGCTCTGAAGCGACTCTGAGAGAATAGATAATTGCTTAAACCCTTTTGGTGAGTAACTTTACGGTGTCTTTTCATACATGTAAATCAGGTTCTATAGCACTGAAGGTACCGTCTGCAATAGTATCTCAGGGGTGGGGGAATTTGAGGGGAACGACAGAGGTTACTGTTCCTCACTATTGGAAACTTTGCTAAAAATTATTGTGAAGTCTTCGGGAATGGCCAAAGGAGCAGTACAATTCTTCAAAATTATTAATGCTCACATATTATTAAGAATTGCTTGGTTTTTCTAAAGAATTGTGACCTCCGTCTTCACCCAAGAAATCTATGTTCATCACCAAAAAATAATGAGCATTCTACAGACCTTAGAAAGCATTTCCTACTGTTCTGTCTGAGACCATATTCACAATGGCTCTGTCTCATTCATTATTTGAATGAACACAGACATTTCTTGACAGAATCCATATTGCAGTCTCTGAAAAAAAAGAAAACAGTAGAAAAATAACTGCAAGAACAGGCTTGGATCATTTTGTAAGGAATCAGTTCACTGGTGATTAAATAATATGATGTAATTACACTGAGAACATAAGTAAGCTATCATTATACAGATGATAAGAAAATCTCTCTCTTCCTCTTCCCCGAAGGACTCTGAAACTGTAAATACAGTAATAAGGGAGTTTCACAGTTGGTAAAATAAAAATCAGGCTGTGTAGTAACAAAGGGAAGTAAGGACCATCGGCAGTTAATATTTAATTTTTTCCAAACATATCATTAGCAGAAGCAACATTTCTAGTAACAAGAAATTTCTGTTTATACTCACTGGGATAATATATGAACATATTCGTGACAGGCTCTGTAATTCCTTGTTTGAAACTTTGCAGAGCGCCTGCGCTGATCGCCCTGTGGGGGTGACTGATAATCGGGACCTTCACCCACTCAAAGGGAAGAATGAGGGAGTCAGTCATAAGGCATGTTGTGTTTCCAGCAGACGCTCATCTTCCTCCCTGTCTGGAAAGCACCCCTTTGGCCCATCAATATTGCATGACTTAGTACTTGCTCCGAGCAGACTCATTCTCCTTCAAATATTTGTTCACAAATGAATAGAAAGCAGGAACAGAGCCTGGTTCCTTAGCAAACATTCAGAGCAAACACCTTCTGATTGACAACATCCATCCAGATGACAGGTGGCCATTAATTTCACCGTCCAGAAATCTAGAGAATTGGAGAGAGGAAAAAAAAAACCCACAGGAATTTACATGAGCATGTGAAAATATATCACTTAAATTTTCTCCTAGTGGGTGGCACCCGTGGCTCAAAGGAGTAGGGTGCTGGCCCCATATACCAGAGGTGGCGGGTTCAAACCCAGCCCCAAAAGCTGCAAAAAAAAAAAAAAAAGATAATCGCATTTTGTGATTATCTCTAAAAAAAACAATTTCTTCTAGTTAAAAAAAAAAGAAAGAAAGAAAGAAAATTTCTCCTAGTAATTTTCTGTCTCCACAGCTGTTCCTCAGTAACAACTTCTGTTGTTCTATCGGGTAATAAATGCTAAAAGAAACATATTTGTTCAATCCTGTGAGAAGCACACTGCTCCTTGGGGCACAGAGGATTTACCCAAGTGTGCCAAGCTGACTCTTTGGGGACCATCACTGCCACTTGTTAATGCAGCCAGGAAAGTTCCTTAACCTCACAGCAGGCTGATTCTGCAAGGTGCTTCTGCACACAGGGAGCCCTAGTTCATGTCTGAGAAAACCCTCCCATTTTTAACGTACTGATTGACTATTTTGATGTTTAAAGCTAGATGAATGTCACATAGCACTTATTATAATTCTAAACTCTGGTCCTGATAGAAAGGTTGTTCCCCTTTGGTTTCCTCGTTTGCAGTCATAGCATGTCGTGTTTGTGTACACCACTGGCACTGAAAACATCGCACTTCCCCAGCAAGCACGGAAAACCAAACACTGAGACGGCTAGTGATCACTTTCCCTCTGTTTGCTCAGCCATTGCCTTGCGTTTGCTGAGCTCCTACTGCGGGGCTGGGCCAGTAGTGCAGGGCAGGATTCTGCAGTGAACAGAATCCGCACACAGCTCCCATCCAAAGCTCAGACACCCAGGGAGAAAACAAGCGTATGACTTGAGGAAAGGGAGGCGGAGAGTGCTGAGCGGTGGAGACTCAGGGAAGGGGGGAAGGGGTCCCTCAAAGCCAGAGGCACTGGCAGAAGACTTGAGATGCCCAGTGCTTCAGGTGCTGGAAGACCAGCAAGAGGCTGAGTCGGAGACGGGCATTGGGTACCACATTACTCTCAAAGGCCAGGAGTGAATTCAAGGGGGAGCTGCAAAAAGTGATTCAAGTCTTGTTTGTAAAGGGTACTGTGAAGTAAGAAATACTAATAAATCTGAGCTCTGTGAGGGGAGATTTCACTCTAATGTCTGAGTGCACGGGAGGGCGGGCAGGGACCATTGCTTTGGGGAGCAGTGGGTGATATTGCAATAGGGGACCGCTGATGGCCACGGCATCTTGAGAGTCAGGACAAAGGGTTTCTCGTTTATAAAGAGAAGTAAACAGGCCTAGACAGAGTGAAGTATGGGGCACCAATGGGGGCTTTGCACTCAGGCCAGCCTGGCTCACAAACACTTGCTTCCATTGCTCAGTGGGGATAAACAGTTTAGTTCATCATTTATGAGACAGGAAATAGGAACTTGGAGTGCCTGGGTCTGGCCTTGTGCTGGGCACACAAGGGCACATCCATGGGTCTTCTGCCAGCCAGCTGGAAGGATCTCTGTAGCAAGGCATTGCCCAAAACACGAAAGGCAGGCGATTTCTTCACCGTCTCACTGTTCTCCAAGCATCAAAGGACGTGGGTAGAGTTCGACAGAGTCAGTGGCAACTACAGTAAATTCAAAGTACGTAATCAAAGGATAAGATGAGACCCTTAGAGGTGACACATTGTGTGTCTAAAGAACCAGGAAAGCTTGTAGTTCACCCATCCCCAGAAAAACACACCAACGGGCCCAAAGCCATTTTGCAAGTTCATAGTGTCAAATAATTTCTGTTTTTCTTATGCCCCAAGAATAACAAGTCCCATCTTGGGCTGAATATTTCCCTAGAAGAAGAAGGGTGACCAGAATGCCAGTGCCACCTGGCATTGGAGCTTCCTGGACATTAAAATCTGCAGGAGTACCAAACACTTGAACCTCACACACCTCTCTGAATAGTACTCTCAAGGGGCCGACCCCAGAGAAAAAAGGTGCCTCTTGTTTTTCACCATAGTGTACTTCTTTCCTTTTACTCTTGATTTTATTTACCTATTTATTTATTTATTTATTTTTGAGACAGTGTCCCACTGTGTCACCCTGGGTAGAGTGCTGTAGTGTCACAGCTCACAGCAACCTCAAACTCTTGGGCTTAAGTGATTCTCTTGCTCAGCCTCCCGAGTAGCTGGGACTACAGGCGACCCCCCCCACAATGCCCCCCGGCTATTTTTTGGTTGTAGTTGTCACTGTTTGCCAGGCCTGGGCTGGGTTCAAACCAGCCAGCTCCAGTGTATGTGGCTGGCACTCTAGCCATTGAGCTACAGGCACCGAGCCTACTCTTGATTTTTTAAACAATATTTTACAATTCTTCTTTAAAAGGTCAATGTTTCGGCTCGGCGCCTGTGGCTCAACGGGCTGAGGCGCCAGTCACGTACACCTGAGCTGGCGGGTTCGAATCCAGCCTGGGCCCGCCAAACAATGACAGCTGCAACCAAAAAATGGCCGGGCATTGTGGCGGGCACCTGTAGTCCCAGCTACTTGGGAGGCAGAGGCAAGAGACTCACTTGAGCCCAGGAATTGGAGGTTGCTGTGAGCTGTGATGCCACGGCACTCTATCCAGGGTGACAGCTTGAGGCTCTGTCTCAAAAAAAAAAATTGAGGCTTCTTCTTAGCTTTAAAATTCTAAATTTATTTAATCGTACTGTGATCTTGTAGTTAAAGGAGTTTTGCAATTGTTTAATTTGCATGAATTCCATCAAAACATCAACATTTTAAAATTTAGTAATTATTGGACTGGAAGAGCTGAAAAAGATTAAATTGTCCATTCAGCCTTCAGTAAGTTGACCAACTGACTGAGTCTAATAAGAATGACTTAGTCTGAAACACCACCACCACCTGGTGGCTTCTCTTCAAATAAACAACTTTTTTCAAGATGATAATTCATCTTTGTCTATTAAATTAGGACAAATGGTTCAGTTATTACTATTTTAGGAAATACTTAGCTTAATAAGATTGCAGAGTATATGTTTAAGTGAAGAATTAAAGTAGTATTTATGGCATTGGCCTCAAAACTTATTTTGTAACTTAAAGAACACTTGAGTGACCATGTACAAAAACAAAATAGTGAACAAAATAGACAAAAAAACTTGCACTCACGGATCTTACAAAAGACAACAAATAACCACAATAAGTAAGTAAATTATGTTTGATGTGAAATTGTATTAGAAATTCAGGAAAAGGGGAATATGTAGGGTAGGTCGAAAGGGGGGGATGTAGGGTAGGTCAAAATTTTCCTAGGATGACATCTGCGTAGACCCTTACTTAACAGGTGAGATCACAGCTACATGGTTGCCTGAGGACACAATTCCAAAGACTTACAATCTAAATATTTAGTTTTAATTGTAGCATGATGCTATAATTATACTTTCCTTAATAAGCAGGAATTTTTAGTATCAGGTCCACATTAAGGAATGTCTATACTTTGAAAAGCAACACTACACTAAATGTATGTACCTTTCCTATGGGGTAATGGGTGTCATTAGAATCACAAAATATGTAGAAAACGGCAGTTTTACCTGATTTTTAAAAACCTTAACTTGAACTTTATGAGTCTGTGTGCCTATAAAAGTAGAAACTTTGGGGCAGCGCCTGTGGCTCATCAGGTAGGGAGCCGGCCCCATATACCGAAGGTGGTGGGTTCAAACCCGACCTTGGCCGAACTGCAAAACAGAAAAAATAGCCGGGCTTTGTGGTGGGTGCCTGTAGTCCCAGCTACTTGGGAGGCTGAGGCAAGAGAGTCACCTAAGTCCAGGAGTTAGAGGTTGCTGTGAGCTGTGTGACGCCATGGTACTCTATAGAGGGCGATAAAGTGAGACTCTGTCTCTACAAAAAAAAAAAAAAAAAAAGTAGAAACTTTGCTTTAGTCTTAAAAATTAAGAGAAGCATGCATTAGATAGAAATGAAATATAATAATAAAGATTAGCTAAATTTGTCTTGGTTACTTGTGGCTTTGCCAATTGTAAATTTGTCTCAACAGTTTAATAAACTATTACGTGCTGAGGACTAGTCTAAATATTTCATGTGTTAGCTCATTAAATCTTTTTTTTTTTTTTTGAGACAGAGCCTCAAGCTGTCACCCTGGATAGAGTGCCATGGCATAACAGCTCACAGCAACTTCCAATTCCTGGGCTCAAGCGATTCTCCTGCCTCTGCCTCCCAAGTAGCTGGGAATACAGGCGCCCGCCACAATGCCTGGCTATTTTTTGGTTGCAGCCGTCATTGTTGTTTGGCGGGCCCGGGCTGGATTCGAACTTGCCAGCTCAGGTGTACGTGGCTGGCGCCTTAGTCCGTTGAGCCACAGGCGCCGAGCCAATTTTAAATGTTTTTAACCACAAAAAAATGTAATTTACTATGTGATGGATATGTTTGTGGTAATTATTTCACAACGTATACGTATGTAATAAAACATCAAGTGTTACAAAATATGCAATTTTTATTCGTCAATTATACTTCAATGACGTTGGGAAAATTCTTAAATACAATTAAAAATCAAAAAGGCAGTTCATAAACTTTTGTTCCATGGATCAAAATCTCTACCATAAATAAAAACATAATATGCAAAGATATTTGGAAGGCAACCAAAGAAAGCGTTAACAGTGGTTACATGCGCACTGGGAGCTAGGGATGGAGCGTTTACTTTTCTGTGTACCTTTAGAAAGTTCTAAGATACACACGTTCCACCTTTAAAAAGGTCAAGAGTCCAGGGCACATCCTGCAGGTTTGCTTCCTCCCTCTTCCCAACACATTTCACTGTCAAAACCTACATTACGTCCAACCGATGCTCCAGGAAGAAACAAATCTCCGGGGTCGCCATGCGCGGGCCGAGCCCGTCCACACTGACAATCCTGGAAGGGTGGTCAGGTGCTCAGAAAGCTGGGAGAACGTGTGTGTGCGTGTGTGCGCTCTAAGGCTGGCCCTGCAGGCCACCGCGACAGCGGAAACCTCCAGCTGGTGGCCTCGGGCGTAAGGCTGCCCAGCACTGACGCGCGGGGACGATCCCATTATTATTACGTAGCCCTTTTTTTGCTCCGGCGGAGACCGCTCGGGGACTTCCATACCTCCCCCGCAGTACCGCAGCCTGCGCCGGCGTCCTCCACGTTCCACTCGCATTCCTAGTTGGCAGATTCACCACTTTTTGGTGTCAGAATTTAAAATGAAAATTCAAATTTACCTATTTCAAAAGTCCGTTCTGTACACACAAACAGAAGCAGGAGAGATTTCGAGTTCTTGATTTTTTTTTTTTTTTTCTTTCCCCTGCCGGCGTCCCCGGGGTCTGCTCCCGCGCGCGGAGACTGTGCCGAAAGCGGCGACGCAGACGCGCAGGCCGCTGTTGCGCGCGCAGGCGCGGTGGCCTCTCGGGTCCGCCCCTGCCGGAGTCCGACGTGGAAGTTGCTGGCTGACCCGGCGGGCGAGGGAACCGCGTAGCAGCCGCTGCCGGGGGCCACGGCGAGCGGAGGTGGCGACGCCGCGGCTCGCACGGGACTTGCTGCTGAGGCCGGGGCCTGTCTCTGAGGACCCGCGAGGGCGGACAGGCGGCTCATCATGGGTGAGGGATCCGAGAAGGGCCGCGGCCGAGGGCTCGGGCGGGAGGAGAGAAGGTCCGGCCTGGGAAGCCCGGAGTAGCGGGGTTCCCAGGAGGTGGGTCGCTGCGTACTTAACGCATCTTAGACCTTCACCTGTAGGGATGGACCCGGCCTCGCGCGTTCCCCACCGCCCTGGCTCGTTTCCTCTTCGTCCCCGCGGGGTCGGTGGGCCGGGGCAGCGCGGGTGCACGGGGCCCTACCCCAAGTCCTTTTCCCGTTGGCGAACTTTCCCTTGTCCCCACTTCCACTTGGTCTGCACGGTTGGTCTTGCGCAGCCTGGCCTCGAGTCAGTGAGGTTTCCTGGTGAAAGATGAGCTCTGGCCGCGTTGTTGGAAGCTTGATTTTCTCTCCCAGGGCGCTGGGACTGCGTCAGTCTGAAAAAGCCATGGGATGATGGTGCTTATAGGGTTTTATAGCCCACTTGGCATTTGCTTATCTGCCATAGCTTTTCATGCAGATAATAGAATAAGATGAAGAAGGGAGGGGGAGGATATTTGTAGTCATTGAATGACATCTTAATGTCAATCCTTGTCCTTCGGATTGTACTGTCCCCACTCCATTAGAGCCCAATGAAGGTGCAAATTCTTTAACTTGTTTACCGTCCTCCAAGTGAAAATGCAAATTCTGGTTTAAAACCCTCCGTGGTTTTCGTGCTCTCAAGTATCACAAGCGGTGCCCTGTCTTCCATAAACCCCTTTGGTTTTGTTCTTTCGTCTGATTTCTACCTGTATAAAGTAAAAAGGACTTTGTCAAGTCACACCCATTCTCTTTTTTTTTTTTTTTTACTTTGCGACTGTGCACTCTGTTGCCCAACTAGAGTGCTGTGGCCTCAACGTAGCTCACAGCCACCTCAAGCTCCTGGGTTCAAGCAATCCTTCTGCCTTGCCAGGGAGTAGCTGGGAACACAAGCATCCTCCACTAGGCTCCACTAATTATTTTAGTTTTTAGGGAATCAGGCTCTTGCTCAGGCTGGTCTCCAACTCCTGAGCTCAAGCGATCCTCCTGCCTCAGGCCTCCAAGAGTGCTAGGAATTCAGGTGTGAGCCACAACTCCTGGTCAGATCACACCCATTTTATTTAACTTTCCCAAGGTTCTCTAGCCCATGGTGTGTTCATTTTCCAGACTTGAAGCTTTAACTTGTGCCATCTCTTTGTCAGTGTGGCATCATTTTTTTGGTCAACTTTTTTTTTTTGCAGTTTTTGGCCAGGCCTGGGTTTGAACCCGCCATCTCTAGTATATGGGGCGGGTGCCCTACTCCTTTGAGCTGCCCTGGTCAACTTTTTATATTTATACGACTTACCTTTATCTTTTCTAATGGACTTTTGATGGGAAAAGGACTGTGCCTTAAAAGGATGGTTTTATGTTACCTTGTGAACAGGAAAACTGGACTAGTTCATGATGTACTCGATGTAGCTTTTTAATTTTTTAAATGACTTTTCTGTCAAAAACAGTTTTAGTTATTTTCAGCTTCTGTGTCTCAGTTTCTTGTGGTAGTTACATGCTTAGTAGAGAACTGTCTGGTTGAAGGTAGTTATGGTGGTACTGCTGTTATATAGTTGCTTTTCATGTTTGAGGACGTATCATCCCACTGTCCTTCTGACTGGTTCTTTGGTTTTTTAGTAGTGAAGAGGTCATGCTAAGGTATCCTATTCTCTTGATTAGAAAATGA
>CAUYRH010041190.1:0-44234 GCA_963574655.1 Perodicticus potto | reverse complement strand
TGAGCAGCAGAGGGGTGCTCTTTCATAGCATGTCTGAAAAGTGAATAAAAATACATATAAAACAAATATTCAAATAGTTTCCATAGGAACACAGATAAGTGTGACCCCATCTCCTAATCTTACATATTGCTACATCTGTGCCAACCCTACTCTTACAAAGACATTTCAAAACTAGCAATAATTAAGTTAAATGGTCCCCTCAAATCCCTTAATTCAAGCTAAACTCACAGTTAATAGCTACAGAATGATATTTACACATTAATACTAGCTGAAGCACAAGTTGCTGGGTGACGTTTTGCTCCATTTTCCCAAGCACAAGACATAGGCAGAGTGCCAATGTTTTGTTCCACTTTCTCAAGCACACAGGCAGAGTGCCAACATCCTGCTCTTCTACTTCGGGTAGGTAGTCGGGATTCTGGATTTGCTGCACAAGTTGCCACGTTGGTCCTGACATCACATAGAAGATAGTCAGCCTCTGGAATCCACTGAAAGTAGAAGCAGCAGCTACAGTGTAAGTATCCATATTTTCAAAGAGCATCCAGTCACCCACAGGCATTTCTGGCAGGTCACAGCGCTCAACTATCTGGTCAAGGCCATCGCATGTTAGTCCCCATATGCTGGATGAATAATTCTTCTCATCTGGTTTAGGTCTCTATTGCAGAAGAGGTTTTACATGAGCATGATCATAAAGGATGCAATTAAATGATCCATATACTCCATCATTGATGTAATACATAAAGATTTGTTCACTGGACTCATCTTCATCATCAGAGCCTTTGTTCCTTTAATACAATTTTTTTGGCAATGATATTAACTGCAAGTGTGAAGGCTGATGCAACATAATATCTGCCTGGCTCAGCTATGATTCTCACTACAGAGTCTGATGGAAAGTACTTGTCCAATGCTGGGTTGATTACACCAGTGATCTCTTCAAATTTAAGCTTCACATTCTCAGATTTAGGAAAGCCACCACCAATATCAAGCAGGTACATGCTGAAACCAACCTCAACTCCCATGTCAAAGACACAGCCAGCATCAGAGATTACCTGCACTAAGGTCTCAGGATCAGTACAGCCACTTCCTACATGGAAGCTAACACCAAGGACATCAATATTTAGCTGTTTTTCCCATTCCAAAAGAAGTCTGCTGGTTTTGAGTGTGGCACCAAATTTAACACTGAGTCAACAGGACTGCTTTGGAGTCATCAGTGGCAATCCACAAAACCAACTTGGCCTTCAGATATGCTCTGGCAACTTTCATCAACTCGACTTCACTGTCAAAAGTCATCATCTGGACCCCATTATTGGCAGCGTACTTAATTTGAGACACTTGTTTACAAGGATTTGTATAGATAATCCTCTCTGGAGGCACTCCGAGACTTTGCACCAATTGTATTTCAGTCTTGCTAGCACAGTCAAATCCTGTCCCAATGAGGGTCTTCACAATGGCTCTGCTGTCATTACATTTGACTGCATAAAAGGGAGTGGCACGTGGAACAGCTTTTAGCCATCTTCGGTGTTTCTTCAGAGCATCTCCAAGGTGTGCTACATAGAAAGCATCCTTATCATCAGAAGAGGAAACTTCATTGATTTTTTTTGATCCAGAATGTCCTTGGCAGTAAAACCTTCATCAAGCAAGTGGCAGTCAAACTCTTCATTACTAATGTTGTTCATAGTTTCTTGATATTTCTTTGAAAAACTAAGAGAAGGAATTTAAAGAAATACTTTCAGCTTCTCACAAAGGCAATTCTCCAGGAATTCTGAATCCCCCTGCGTGTGTCCTCCTAACAACAGTGGAAGCATTCTTAGAGCATCTGGGTGCCACAGGCCAGCCCCTTGGGAAAGCCGGAAAGCCACCTGCGCAGAGCCGGAGCTGGAGCCAGAGCTGCAGGAGCACTCGGCCACCCCCACCGCACCTGTCAGCGCCTGGCTCCCACCTGCAGGAGACGCCTGCCCGAGGTGGCGCTGGAGCACCTGGCAGAGGGGCAGCTGGGGCGGTGACTTCAGGGACTGACCTCCACATTTTCAATGTCAATAGAAAATGGGTTATGGAAAAACTGTATGTCCTGTTCATGAGATGAAGCTCTTTAAATCTAAATTGGAACTCCTTTCACAACTTTTCCAGTGAATCCACACGTTTTGTTTGGGAATGCAACCAATGGTTTTTCCACTAACAAATTTTGCAGGCCCGGGATGAGTCGGCTGCTAAACAGGACAGGCAGTAGAGGCAAAAACACCCAGCAGGCCGGATAAAAGTCCTCGGTGGGCCACATGTGGCCTGTAGGCTGTAGTTTGAGGACCCCTGCTCTACCCTCTAACTTGCTTTGTTGTCAAGAAAGGAAAACAGTCCTATGAAAGAATCTTGGGGACTTTCTTCATGGATGGTGATCTGACACGTTTACCAGGTCTTCTAAGCATCTGAGCCAATCAAATAAGCTTCTCATCAAAATCTCTAAAACCTTTAGGGTTGAAGAAGATGTTAGTCCCAGAACAGATTATGTGTATCTAGTGCTTTTATGAGTTTAGCGGCAGTAAATATGATACTTATAATTAGTCAGCATTCAGCAACATTTGATTTTTTTACCTTCCCTTATGTCAGCATTCAGGTAAATCAGACATAAAATGAGAAGTCTCATGCACGTGGAAATAGAGCCACAGTGAATCAAGAAATAACCAATCTAGCAGTGTCTACAATCCCTGGATAAAGCTTATTCAGAGGAAGCCCTTCCTTTCTCATGTTCTTTCAGAGAGAGAATAGAATTTTTCAACCTTCCTCCTGTAAAGAAATAAAGTCTATTCTTCTCCCCTTGAATCTGGGAGGCCTTATAACAGAGGTTACCAGTATAGCAGAAGGGACTTCCAAGGCCAGATCAAAACAGACATTGTGACCAGTATCTTTTTGCTAGAATGCACATTCATGACCCAGAGGTGGCCGTGCCCTGAAAAACCCATATGTCAGAGTCTTGATCCATAAACCCATCCGAACCAGCCCAGGTCCCAGACAAACAAATGAAGAAGCCTCTAGATGACTGTGGCCTTTGGTGGTTCAATTTATGCCCAGTTATTCAAATCTTCCCTCGCTGAAACTACTAACATGGTAAAGCAGAAACTCGCCATCACTGCTGGGCTCTGTCTGAATTCCTCACCCACAAAATGCATAAATAAAATTAAATGTTGCTTTAGGCCTCTCTACTTTTTCTGCTTTTGTGAAAGAGGGAGAAGACAATTTCAAGACAATTTCATTTCATTATCTATCAAAATTGCCCTGTTTTCATGATTCACTGGTACACATTAACTGCCACATTGAGTTATATTTAAGTTACTCTATTTTTGAGCCCAGGGCCTCATGAAGCATATATAACTCACATGTCTCTTGACCTAATAAACACTGTGGCCATCAGCAGTCAATGTGTTAAATTATGTTCATCCTCATAATGGTGAAGAATAAACACCTAGCTTGCCATCTCTGATAGGTAATTTGTATATTTTACTAAATCAAACACATGCACAATGAAATAACCTCTGGTTAGCAAGTTTGTATTACTCCTTTCTTTTTCAATTGAACAGGAGAACACAAAGAGGTTCTATCTAGAGTAAACACAAAAAAGACTAGCTTCCTTACCCGCAGCTGGTGTGACCTAAAGCAGAATGAAGCACCAGGTCCAGCCTGATGGACCATACTCAGGATATCAGATGTCCCAGTCTCTTTCCTTGAACAAACTGATTAGTAGAAGTAAGTAGCAAAGTGTATTTCATTTAATAATGAAATATCAACAATGTTAGCAACACTACTATGTTAGCATGGGACAATGACAGTTGAAGAATAAGTTAATTTTTTACCTTAAAATATCTAGACTAGTGATTCTCAAAATATTCACAGGTTTTAAATAGTGACAGAATGGTGTTTAGAGAAGTGAGTTTCAACCGGTATGCCAGGACACCCTGGTGGACTGTGAGAAGACCTTAGGTGTGCTGTGAAAATTTTTAAAGATTATTTAATTAAATTATTTTGAAAAGAAGTTCAAATAACAGTAAGAAGATTCTTTATTTTTTACTCTTTTTTACTGATCAACATAATTTAAATGTGTTGCAGAAGTTTAACTATAGGTTCAAGTGTACTGCGAGATAAAAAAGTAGAAAAACTCTGGCTTAGAGTGCAAATAGTATAAAGATTAAACAGGCAAAAGGTACAGCAAGGCTAATTAAAAATGACAACCTACTAAAGATAGTATTGGTTCAACTATTCTGTAAATGTTTCTAAAGTCCATTGTATTTATTACCAGGTGAGTGCTATTTATTTCATTGAGTAAATATTAATTGAGGTCCTATTTACATAAGTATTTCAAACTCAATAAAATGAAACAAAAAACCCTTTTCAGGCTACAGGAAAAATGCAATATATTTCAGTATGATTAAAGGTGATTTTTATTAC
This sequence comes from Perodicticus potto, assembly GCA_963574655.1. Taxonomy (NCBI): domain Eukaryota; kingdom Metazoa; phylum Chordata; class Mammalia; order Primates; family Lorisidae; genus Perodicticus; species Perodicticus potto. Next base: position 39,803 of record CAUYRH010041190.1, on the reverse strand, counting down.
TAAAATTTAATAATATTTTCAATAAATAACATGGACTTTATTATTTTTATAATTTTATGAACCCTATTTCAGACACATGAGATTCCCAGTCTCTTGATTTGGCATGATCAACCCGTTAGGTAAATTATTTTAAGAATCTAACTAAGATTGACCTAGCACTAATATGTCTGGAATTGTTGAGTGGTTGGTTATAACTTGTCAGACTTTAGTTCTTACAAGAGTCGAAGTGTGGTTGCTTATATGGATGTGGGTTCTCCTCAGATCTAGTTATGGAATTAAAACTAAGTTTCTTTGAGAAATTTTAATTCTGATACATATATCTAACAATGAAAAGGGGTGCACACTTTACTAATTTTCTCCACCAAGGTAGAGAGCAGACACGAGGCTAGATTGCAGTCAGATACTAAAGAACTTGTGGGTCCCTGAATAGGTCTGGATTGCTCTAAGATGTGACCAGGGAGGCCTTCCCAAAGTTTACAAAAGTTAACTCATAAATCCCTATTAGCAGCTGGCACAACAGCTGAAGGAGTCCAGATACACCCTGTAAATCAATCATTTTCTAGAGCAAGTATTCAAAACATGGTAAGTAAGTTCAAAAAAAAGAACACTTACCAGCAAGATGAAACATCCTTCATCTCTCCTTCTCAGTTTGCTCTGTAGTTGACAAAATTAAAGACCTGTAAAGTGAACCATCTTCAGAAATTTACCTGGAATCCAGCAAGTTAACCATCATGTCCCCTAGAAATGCTAGAGATAGCAGCAGCAGAGTGATACAGATTCTTTCTTTCTAATTTTAACCATATTGCCACCATGCCTGGGTATTATTATTTCCTCGAGGAAATTTAACTCTTAGAAATTTAGCTAAATAGTAAATCTTCCTTAGTGGGTCAAGTCTGTGCTCTTAGCAGTCCTACTCAATAAATATTGTTTATTTTCTGTGAATATCTGAGTTCCTTTTGTGCTGGCCATATCCGTTAATAAAACACACATGCCCTAACGAATCATAGATAACAATCCAGTAATGATGTGTCTCCTAGGAACAAATATCCTACAGTATCCTACAAATATCCTACAGTAAAAACTTAAAAAGCAATGGATGAGGGTGGGAGAATGCAATACAAGGCATTTTAAGTATAATATTAAGCAGTAGGTTGAGTTGCACATAGGTTTCTATTTAATGCCATTTTTATTTATTTTTCTTTTTTCCTATTTTTCTCTGTACTTTTACTTTCAGTTCAAACTTTTATGTTGACCTCTTGGATTAAATACAAACTGCAAATTCTCCTTGTTCTTAAATTCATGCAATCCTAAAAACAGCATCTGCTATTATCAAGGCAAATATTTGCAATTACACTCTCAGAATTTTGATTTTCTAAAACGGCACTTTTATAACCATTTTCCTATAATCACTCGAATGAACATTGATCTATAAAGCTATTTCAGCTCCCATAAGGTGCACCTGGCAATGAAAATGAAATAAGGATTCATTCACATGGTCAGAATTACTTATTAGACTGCTTGCCTTGGTTCTGGAAATACCACATTTCATGTATTAAAATTATTCCCTTTTCTCTCAAAAGGATAAAACCTTGATTGAAAGAACTTCCTCCCTTTTCCAGTCAGCTACAAAAGAGAAAAAAATGAATTAAGCAGTAGGATTAAATGAATGCTGACATAACAGCTCATAAACACTTCTCAAAGTTAGTATTGCCAGTTAGGAAAAGAGGCCAGAATGTACAAAGAGACGAATCAGCTGAAGATACAGCATAGGACAAGTGGACCGTGAGTTCATTGCCTAAGGGTCACCTAGGAACCTTGATTAAAAACATGAACATCCAGATGTAACAAATCTGCAGGACTTCTTCACGAGGGGGGAGGAGCCTCTTCCTCTCAAACTCCCACTGCCTTTTAAAGGGGGACTTCTGGTTGCCTTGGTCACAGAAGGTTTTCCTCCTTTAATCAAATCCCCTCTCCCTCAACTCTACAGCCTCCTGCTTTGAAAAAAGGAGCCTTTGCTCAGCAGACCGGTTCCAGCTCTTGTTACTCTTTCTCTTGCCTCCAATAGCACAGAGTCCATGATCCCATGGTAGCCGATTCCAGTGTCACACCAGTGTCATACTCACACTTTGAGTCCCAGGAGAGCTACCTGAGCACTACGTGGCCCAGAAGACCATGACCACTGGCCAGGAACGTTCTGAGGGATCCTGGTGAGGAAACCATGGCTGCATATTACAAATTTTGATTAAATTGTAATTGTCCTGAAAGTTTTCTTAGCTTTCATGCCAAAAAATAGGACAAAGGGAGTCCAAGGTGATGGGCATAACAGGGGGGGCTTTCCTTAGTTCTCTTTCAGCGTCTGGCCTCTCGTGGTAATGACAGGGCTCTCTTTCTACTGCCCTTTTCTGGGAATTATTTACATGTATATACATGTATAGATTTCTTACATATATGGAGGTTGGTATTCCTCCACTAAATTGGACAGTTCCAAAGAACCAAGACTAGGTCTTCTATTCTTATTTATAACCACACTGGAGCATGCTATTCTCTGATGCTAATATTCTGGGGAAACATTACACTATCACTGCTCCCCTTCTGTGCCCCAACCCAACACCTTGCCCCTCCCCAACCTGAGCCAGAAATTCACTCTCTGAGCTTTACTTTGTAGCTCAGTAATTCTCTGATAAGAAGAGGATGACATAGACATAAATCACCCAAACAGGTTAAACACACACACACCGTCACAGTCAGAATTCCTTTCCCTAGGGGATGTATCAGAACAGTTTGGAACAGCAGAGAGATTTTTGTAATTTGAAAAGACTTAGCAAAAGGTCCTCATCTCCCTCCCAGTCCTACCCTTCACCACAGACCCCTACTAGAAAGGCACTAAGGCTTCTTTTCATAACTTCTTTCAACATTCTTTACACTAAGACAGTGATTACCAAGAGAAGGGTGACTAATCAAGCCAAAAATCTCTCACTGTTTGTAGATTTCACTTCTTTCCCTTTTGTTAAATGTCAGGCAGCTTTCTAAGTGGGATGATCACCTTCTAAAATGCAAATCTGTTTAATACGTCACAAGGATTCTCCTTCATCCTCAGAATAAAGTTCAAACTGCAAATCCTTAATGCTTGCCTAGGGCTAGCACACAACACAGGCACCACACACTTTCACCTCCTGATGCTTCAAGAATGATAGATACCCTTCCGCTGGGAATGCTCTGCCTAGAATTAAGTTCCACACCTGGCATCCTCTCCTTCTCCCTTATACCCTTTGTGGATCAGCTCAAGAGCACTTTTCTCCAAAAACTCTTTTAGAGTCCTCCGAGACTGGGCTGGATGCCCCTCTGAGGTAAAAGGATGCCCCTTTGCACACTTCCCTCATGGAACTTCTGCCCATGCCACGTTGGCCCCGAGGAGTCCGACTCCACTGTTTCAGGTGTTCAGTGCTGACAGACTCTAAGCCTCACTCTTCCTTTGTTCCCTCATGCCACATATTGGAGAAGCTGAGAAGAAAACCTGGAAGCTCCCTCCTTTCACGCCGGTGGGAGATTCAAGCCACTCAAAACCCTGTGCACATTCAAGAACTTTCAACCCAACTCATCCTGTAACCACAACAGAAACCCAGAGGCAGCTTCTTTTTCTTGTTCTCTTTCAAGCCACTTCAGACCTCCCTGAAAGCCCTGCTCTTCTTATTGCAGAGACCTCCCCTATGTCAGTAATAAACATTTCCATCTCCTCTCGGTGTGCATATGGCATCAGAATTTTCAATATCCAAACCAAACTTGGGGTGGAGGGTCTATCTGCCATGGAAAGTGACCATAACACTAACTGCAACCACAGTTTTTCTTGCTTATAACTACCCTAAATTATGAGTCCTTTGAGGATAAGGACTGTGTTACTTAAATGTCCCCACTACCATCTATAGTAGCACTGTGTCTAGCACAATGATGAATGCTTGGGAAATATCTGCTTGTTGAATAAAGTGCACATCTTTAACTAAATGCTTGATTTCTTCAAATAAAATGTAAGTAAATTAGACATTTTCAGTTGGAAAGGAACAGGGTGTTAGCAAGTACGACCCAAACTAATGAGGCACATATGTGTGTGTGTGTGTATGTGTGTATATATGTATTAGCATCATTACCTATTATGATGAAATAAATGACAAAGGTTTTGTTGTTATCATTTTATAGTTAGAAGGTACAAAAAGTGTTTACTGAAGTACAAAGCTGTCCTTTATGAAAGGTAATGAGATCACGAGCCTACAAGGTATTTAAAAAGACATCATTTGGAGATGTCCATTCCATTCTCCGTAGCTCAAATATGGTATGCTAGGATTACTATTGATTCAGATAATTGTAAGAAACCTGGAAGTAATCATGAGCACAAGTATCAAATTATATATACATTTATTACACATTTCACAATTATTTTAGAAATGTTTTCAGGTGGGATGCTTATATTTCAAAGCAACTAGTATCAAAGTTAAATCTCTACCAGTAGCTGACTTTAATACACTTAGATCACATTGGCATCAATTATAAGGATAACAGATAAAACCCTGGTGAACTGGCTGCACAGCATGGGGCAATGAGACAATTGCCCCGATTCATCCTTGATTTGCACAGACATACCCCTAATCTTACTACCAAGTCCTGCCTAAGATTCTGTTGGACGAATGCATTATATTATAATACAACTTCCTATGATCTTTTCCATTTTCCTCCAGCCCTCCTGGAGCCCTGGGCCCCAGGGTGAGGCCAGTCACCATGGCTGCATTATGCTCTCCCTGGGTTCTGGGCACTGGAGCCTTTGTGTGCCTTTTCTTCCACAACAAAATATTAAAAATTATTTCTTATGACTATTGATTTAAAGATGAATAGATTAATACTATGTATTAAAACATGGGCTTGGACCTAAAAGTTCATTTTTGCTTGTGATTGTAAAAGCAATTAGAACATTTTGCTGAGCCCCTACAAGTATTATTAGCCTTTGTTCCTAATGGATAAGTTGGCCTTGCTGGGCAGGAACATCAAAGGCTCTTGCTCACTGTTTGATGAAAGGATAATTGGTGGGAAAAGGAAAGAGAAAGCAAACCAGCCCCCTAATACTAAAATAAATAAAAATTCATAGCCATATAATCAGTCTAATCCCCACATATACATCTCTGTTATTATCTGAGGTCATTCAATCCAAGAAAATGGGAACCTGTTGCATTCAAAGGGGGCCCTGTTCTTTGGAGTGCCATCCTCAATATTTTCTTCCAAGTTCCCCTCTTTTGTCTAGGAACAGAAGGGGCCACTTACCCCAAGTCTTGGACAAGGCCCACAGAGGTCCCCATTTCTCTTCCTCCTCTTTGAGATGCTCCTCACACCTCTAACCCTCTTCAGCCACCTCTCTTCAATGTGAGCTTGACCAGAGGCCTTAGCTGTAACTACACCATGGTCTTGAAGTTCTGTGGCAGGACATGGTTCTAAGCAACTGGATAACTTTCGTTATTTAATGTGGTAATGGAGCTGGCCAGAAGTATGCTGCTGACATGCTAATTGGAATAGACTTTTATTCATATCAGGCAAAGGATAGTTGGCTCTGGGCTCACCCTGGGGCTTGAGCAGTTTGTGTGGCCCCCCACATATGCCCACTGCAGGAAAGCTTGGGTCTAGGGCACCTGAGGGTGATGGGGCTGTGCTGGCATCCTTTACTAGGTGGACCCCTCTCCCACCCTGCACTGGCAGCCTGCATGGTCACCCCACCCATTTCCCAGTTCTACTCTGCAGCAGGTAGCCTGCCAGGGGGCCACATCATCTGCTATTAGGACACTCGCTGCTCGCTAGTGCATATAGGCTTTTCCCATCCATGTGGTGACAATCTGCTCTCTGGGTTGATCTTAAGCCATACTGGATAAGGAATACACTTTCCTTGCAGGAATAATTTTTCTCACTCCGCGTATGGCTCCTTGTGTGTCCTTCCTGCTGGTAGCCATGTGTGGAAAAGAGGTTGCTCATCAACATTAAAAGATGTCACAGTCTAGGAATGCAGAGATTATGGCCTAAAGAGTTCAACAGAAGACATGATTGGAAGATGTATTTGTTCTATGTTTATGCTTCAAAATTCCACACAATAAATCCAGCATGACCAGAACATGGACAACCATTCACATTTTCTGTGTACATGAACTAAGATTTACTTTTGTGGCCATCACTAAGGAAGGCCAAGAGAAACCTTTGAGAGACTCTTTGGAAGCCAGTATGCAGGGCAGTGGGGTGCATGACACTGGCTGTGATCAGTGATGCAAGCAGCATCCGGTAAATGGAATACATGGTACTGGGGAATTTCAGAGGCAAAAACGACCAACACTGTTTTAATACAAATAGGCTCCAAAGAGCGTGATAGCAATCGCAACACTGCTACCTTATTCTCTCGGTGAGCATTACTACATTTAACCATTAAGAGCATGAAGGGCTAGTACCTGGACACTGCAAAGAATTTTTAGCTCTGACTGAACAACGAACAAATCCGTAAATACCTCTTGTCTACTTATTATCGTAAATTTTGATTGATTAGACATTATGACCTCATGAACACCGCAATACATTTTTTTAAAAAATAGTATTTATATAGACACAGGCCCTGCAAACAAATAAATATTTGCCTCTGACTTTGCACATCCAAAGGGTGGCCTGGGTGCAGACAAAGCAGGTGGAAGGATCTTTCCTCCTTTCCATGTGATAGACTTCTGCAGGCTGCCTGTGACATGATCTTTACCCTGGTTTCATACAAATTTTAAGGAAGAGGATTAAGGAGCAAAACATACTACCTAATTAACACATCAAAGCAAATAATCTAGTTTCGCCCACATGCGCACACTGCTAGTGACAGTTTGTGTCACACCTTCAGGCCTTAGTAGTTTATTATGTTCACAAAAATTTCCAGAAGGCCAAAATAACAGTAACTCTTTGAACAGTATAGTGAAATCCAAGCTCTACTGAAAAGGTCTGCAAATTGTGCTTCCACAATGAACAGAAAGAAAACGGTTTCTTTCCCAGGGGTCATTTGAAGAAATTTAGTCATCACCATTTGCTACATTTCCCAAGAATCTTTGGAAGGGTGAATCTCTTCATAATCGTACAATTAGCTGAAACAAGCAGACACTTAAATGGGAGGTAGAAGATTTTTGAATGAATAAGCAATCACCATCTTCATAGGGCCTGATAGAATGCTAGCATTTCTGACACTTCCCATCCCAGCATTTCATCCGCATTAACAAACCATTATTACATCAGCCAAGACCAAATCAGTAATACAGCTGTTTAAAGATGGGGTGCTCTCCTGAAGAGAAGAGTCAGAAAAAAAATAAAGAAAACATGTGTCTATGTTTATGAAGTTCCATTTGATGATTGTATGGTAAGACAAACAATGCAATAAGCAATAGCGAGAAGTAAAAAAAGCAAGAAGGAAACAAGCTCTTGTTAATTGGCAAATTCCAAAAGCACTCTCAAAATGTCTTCAGAAAAGTGAAAATCTACTATAACATTTTATAAGCGTTTAGCTAGAGAGCAGGGTGCCTGCTACCTCATACTTCTCATCCTAAAATCCAGTAGATTATTCCAAATAAAATGCATGCATTTTTAATCCTTGGGATTTCACTAGATTAAACTACTTTTAAAATAAAGAGAAGCAGGGGCTAAGTCCTTTTTTCATCTCTTGTGACTAAGTAGATTGATAAGATAAAACATCAGCAAAGAATAACATTTGAACTGCAAATAGTACGTCCAGCTAAATATGGACCATTTAAGCAAGAGAAGGAAGGTGAAGAAATTAGAAGCTGGGTTTGTTTCTAATAATTGGCTAAAATAGGGAATCAAGATTCTATACAAGGGAAGGTAGATATTAATAGGTTTCTGCAAGAATGAAGAGGAGGTGGGATAAAGGCTGAGATGGTGAGGGTAATACAGGGATTGAGATAAACTATTTTTATGAGGATATGAAAGTGTAAAAAACTTTAAGACATGAAAGTGTGAAAAACTTCAAGATCTGCAAAACTAATTAACAATAAAAACATGTAAGGATAGAAAATATTTCTGAGCTAAGCAGAGTAACACTTCCCCACCAAAGGTGTCCACATCCTCATACCCTGAACTTGTAAAAATGTTAACTTTACACGGCAACAGGGACTTTGCAGGCATGATTAAGAATCTCGACATGGGAAGATTATCTTAAATGATTGGAGTGGTCCCTGGTATAATCACACGGAATTAAACAAGAGGGAGGCAAAAGTGTCAGAGTAGGCAGAAGCTCTGAAGATGCGAGGCTTATTGCTTTAAAGACAGGCGGAAAGCCCACACTCTAAGGTGGCTTCAAGAAGCTCAAAAAGGCAAAGAAACAGATTCTGTCTTAGATCCTCCAGAAAGAGCGCGATAAACCTTGATTTTATTTCATTAACACGTGTTCAACTTCTGATGCCCAGAACTGTGAGACAATAAATGTGTGTTGTTTTAAGCCCCTAAATTGCTGGCGATCTGTTATAGTAACAACAGGAAACTTATAGACAATCTAGAGTAAAATAACTTACCCAAGATAACAGAGCTGGTAAATGACAAAATAGGGATTAGAGGGCCTACAGGGGATTACACCTCTTTCTGACAGATTTTGTTCTAACAGAGAAATGTATACACCATTTAAGGATCAAAACTGGTAAAGTTACAGTAGAAAGCATAGCTCGGACTCAGGGTAAATTTGGTTTCCTAGTCTTAATCCCTTGGACTGGTCACTAACAGAGCAGCTGAATATGTGCAGGTGTGTCCCCTGTCTGTCCTCATTGGAGGACAGAGCTTCCACAGAGGCTCAGAGGAGAGGAAAATGCCTTCAGTCTGCAAGCAGGAGCTTTCAAGAGAGTGACGGGTTGGTTACAGGACATACCTGAAGAAAGACCTTGGATACATTAAACCCACCTAAATGGGAAACATGTATCATCTCAACCAGGAAGAAGATGGGAGCAGGAAGTGGCTTCTTCCCCGGTGCTTGACTGAGAGCACAGGGTTTGGGAGAATTTCCTCTTCTGTATGCTGCAAGAACTGGCCACGGAGACCAAGGGTTTCCTCCACCACTGACCAGTAGCCCCATCTGGTTTTTCAGTCTGTCACCTGCCTCTGGCACAACTCAGCCAGACCTAAGGGAACCTACGAGAAGTTGAACAATCTTATAATGAAGGCAGAGTTTTGTTTTGTTTTGTTTTATCTTTTATTTACAGAAAGGATATTTGTAGTAACAAAAAGTATAAGCCACTATCTTAAAATTGTTGTGGTCTGAATATTTTCTTCCCTCTCAAAATTCACATATTGATATCCTAACCCCACCATAGGGTGCATTAAGATTTGGGGCCTATGAGAGGCGATAAGGTCGTGAGTGTGGAGCCCTCGTGAGTGAGATTAGTGCCCCCATAGAAAAGGCCCAAGAGAGACCCGTCGCACCTACCGCATGAGGCTACAGAGCGAAGGACACCATCCCCGCACCGGAAAGCAGCTCTAAGCAGGCGTGGCATCTGTCAGGGCCTTGCCTTTGCATGTCTCTGCCTCTAGAACTGTGGGAAATTAATTTCTGTTGATTATAAGCGATCCAGTCTAGGTGGTATTTTGTTATAGCAATCCAGACACAGTAAGACAAAAATTAATTATGGAGGGTGATGAAGAAAGTAAATAGTGTAAAAAAAGAAAAATGCCACCTGTTGCATTATGAATGTATTTTTTAGGCTAGAGAAAGTTTCTGTTTTCACTGAGCTATCTGATGCTCTTTTTCCAAGGCAGTCTCTTCCTATCTTTAGCACTTAGCACAGTGTCTGGCAGAAAGTAGGCTTGTTGAGGGAGAAGATAATATAATAGGATTTATTTAGCATTTTTGCCTACATTAAGTTGTTTTTTATTTTTTGGCCAGGGCCGGGTTTGAACCCTCCACCTCCGGTATATGGGGCCAGCACCCTACTCCTTTGAGCCACAGGTGCCGCCCCCTACATTAAGTTTTTTAATTCTTTCCTAAAATACTAAAAAATAAATATGAGTATGAATATCTCTGTATTACAAACAGAGAAACTAAAGCACAGATAGATTTGGGAACATGGTGAAGTTGACACAGTTGGGATTCAAACCCAGGCCTTGGGCTATAAAGCCTCGATACTTTGCATTGTAGGTCACTAGGATTATCAAACCGCAGATAAGAAATTCTGAAGAGTCAAAGGGCTGAAAAACTATTCACAGCTAGGAAGCAAATTACAAAAGAGGTTGAGAAATTCTCCATTCCCTTGGCGTTATTTTCTTTCAAAGAAAATCTGTAAAACTGTTACAATAACATAATTTTATAAGTGGAAAATGAAGTCCTCCATTACCATGTGGTTTAAAATTGCAGCAGCTTTTTCAAACATGTAATTTAATAAACATGCAGTTTAAAATGGCAATGTCAGTCATTCCCCATCCCCACTCCCCCACCAGATACTTTAGGCCTGTAAGGTTTAAAAGGATTTCCCCATGTAGACAGATTCTAGCTAGATGCCAACTCTGAGTCGTGTGAGAGAGCAAACGGAAATGTATGTTGAATTACAAGATCAGGTGTCTGATGAAGGAGCCACGTGCCAAACCTTCTCAGGCTGTGCTAAGGTTTTATTCCTCTGTGACTCTTATTTAGAAGTCTTCTGATTTTTCACTAATGTTTTCCTTATTGGGAAAGCATTGCCCTTCTTCTGGGCTATAGGAAGGTTATTCGAACTCACAGATTTACCCCACTGAGAGACAGCTGTGACTCAACATCACGTCTGGGTAATACCATCCGCCTCGGTGAACAGTACTACCAAGAACAGGGCTGTGAAAGTCATCCTGTCATTTGCTCTGATGATGTCACTAAAGACATTATCTTTCCCACCAAATTATCCCCATTTGAGAGCCCTGGACACAATTCTTTCTGGTTCTAGAATGAAGGATTTCCTGCTTCTCTTAAACTTAATTTGCTTGTCCCTTATAAACTTTCAGAAAAAAAACAACCGTGTTTTATAAAATTTTATAGACTTTGAGACAGAAGAAAGAAGCTAGGAAGTTGAAACTTCATGTAGTGAGCAGAAAAGGAAATTTGAGGACTCCTCTTTTTGACCTCTGAAATAAATGCAGTTTTGACATCTAGAACACCACACCTTAGGAAAGTGATGTGGGTAAACACAACATAGAACTCTCCAGAATGACCAAGGCACATCACACAAAGTGAGATGGCAAATAAAAGTACAACTGCACATTCAGGGATTTATTTTTAAAATTTTCTTCAAACGCCAAGAAAGACGATGGATCTTTGGAGTTAAAATATTCTGGTCTGATTTAGCTCATACTCCATGAAGTCAGCACTCAACAGCAACAAACTTACACCAAGCCAGTTGGAACAAATGGAAATTTACATTATTTAAATTTATAAATTTAAATTATTATGGAAATTTATGTTATTTATATTATTCTTGATGGATATTTATTATATTACTGTATACAATTTAATAGATATTGTTCTGAAGTAGGAAGAAGATCCATACCTTAGAGCAACTCACAAACAGGAATAAATACATTATATATAAGAATATTCATAGCAGCTTTGAAAAAAAAGTCTGAAAACAACCCAAAAGCCTGTGACCAGGGAAACTGATTAAATCCACTATGGTTTATTCAATAAATGAAATTCTATATAGTAGTAAAAATGGATCAGTTATAGCTACTCATGTCAACATACGTGAATTCAGAGTCATTAAAAGGAGTGAAAAACATATACCACTGGATGCCATTTGTGCGAAGACCAAAAATAGCAAAATAATTTTAATGTTTGAGTCTAAATACATATATCTTCTATAAAGTGATAACCAAAATGCACAGAAATAAAAGTGTTTATTCCTGAGCAATACAGAAAGAGATACAAGCAGAGGCAAAGGGGCGCATAGGAGAATTCAACTGTCTTGGTACCATGTCATTTCTTAAGCCGGGTACTTGTTATCACTCTACTACTTCCATGTATAAGTGTGGATAGTATATGAGAAATGATTCATTTTAAATTGATTGAATTAACTACATTGCTTTGGCAGAAACTGGTTGTTCGCTAACCATTTCCTTTGTACATCTGAACACAAATGGCCTCCATCTCCAGCCTCCCTTGAGTTAGGCACTGCCCTGTGACAATTTCCACACTAAGGATGGTGAGCAGAGAACATGTTCGGTCCACCTGGCCGTAGAGCCTGCCACACCTACCACACCAACTTCATGCATCTGCTCATCCCCTGCAGAGTTCAGGGGACTGCGTCCCCTCTAGACTGAGTGGCAAGCAGAATCCCTAAATGACATCAGAACTCCAACCTCTGTTTTGTATCTGTGTTGTGAGCAAAAAATAGTGTGACAAGCCACTGAGATTTGGCGGTTACTTTAGCAGCTAGTTTACCCTTCCCAATACACTTGCTGTAAAAAATGACCATTCAGCCTCTGGCTTCCAGATGCAATTAAGACTTCAGAACATAACTGAAGTCTATTCCAGATAAGTGAATTAATCTTTCTTTGGTGATTAAAAACACCATGCAAGATTCAAACCCATTGAAGAAACTGAGGCCGGGTATTGTCGCCCTTATAAAGCAAAGTAACACGATTTGGTTTACCAAGAAAATGAGATAATTCACAACTCCTAATTTGAGCTAGTTTCTTACTTCTAGTTCATTTGTGAAGCAAGGAGAGAGCTTTCATCTGTTTCTAATATGGAGGCCGAACATTCAAAAAGGAAATTAATGATGAACTCGCCATGAACATTCCACAGGAAGATTCTGAAGAAAGGATAAGAATGACTTTTTGCACCCACAAACCACAGCTGCAGAGAGTAACTTACAGAAAAGAAAAATAGTAACAGCCCATTTTATGAGCCTTTACTTTATGACAAGCATTACTATCAGCAGTTTACAAACACGTTTAACCTTCATCAATAATGCTGCTATCACTATTTTACGTATAAAATTGAGGTGCAGAGTATGAAGTATAAGGGTCTAGGCACTCCCATTACCCTATCTTAGACTGTGTTAAGGAGCTAAAATGTGACTCACTCAACATGTGGGCTAGTTATTTCCCCTTAAATATACATCACAAAGAGGTCCCAGGCCTTCTTGAAATGCTTTTTAAATACAATGGCCTCTGCAGTAATTACTAACACCACCAACTAACAATCTCAGCAATAACTCAAGCCTATCTCTACCCTCTAGAAACCCAATAATGGGAGGCAAAGAATGAAGATTCAGAAAAGAAAGGGCTTAGGAACGGTTTCTCATTCGCAACATTTCCTTTTGCTACTGCTTTCAAAAATCATCAACCTTATTTGAATCATGTTTCAGAACTCCTCATCTTAAAACAAGAAAAACCATTAATAAACATGCCCTGAGTTCCTATTGGGTGTGTAATGTTTCATTATACACAAACAAGGCTGGCATTACTTGTGAAACAGGGACCCGCTTCCAAGTTTCTGCAATGCAGAATAAATCATAAACATGTCAACTATTCCATTGGATCAAAGAAAGAAAAAAAATCAATATTCTGCTTTCCTGAACCACAGAACTACTAATTGCCTTTAAGTGGCCAATATGTTTCCGTGAAGTAAGATGAGCTAATTATGTTCTTTCTCTTTTCAGAAGCCTATGATAATGCAAGAATAGGAAAGGATTTCTCCTTTCATTAAGATTGGTTCAGTTAGAACATAAAAGGTATAACTTGGAGGCAAAATAAACAAAGAAGGGGGAAGCAAATGATCAACAAAGACATAAAATAATTAAAAAGTCGGAAAAGATCTGGCAACTTCGGAAATAACAAGAATTGAAACTCATCAGAAAATATATTCACAGATCCCAGAGAACCTTCCTTTCCTGGAAATAAAGCTAACACTAGATGACAGCTTGCTCTTTGCCAATCACTGCTGTAAACATTTTACATGTTTTAACTCATTTAAACAATCAACTTAGGAGAGCACTATTAATGTCTCTGTGTTTCAGCATGAGGAAACAGAAGCACAGAGAGTTTAACTAGATGGTACCAAGTCACAGGGTTGTTACGAGACACAATCCGTACAGTAGAACCTCCATAGCTGACCTCCCTAACCTGACCACCTCCTTACCTTGACCTAATTTTCATAGACCAGAAACATGCCCCACATGTACATAACAGCAGAGTAGGCCTAGTTCCTCTTGTCAACCACCTCTATATGTTAATGAGTTTGTTACCCTCCCTTGGGTTCCATTGTATTTAATCAGGAATTTCCTCTTGCCCAGCTTAAACTGGACACCTCTCTTCTACCATCCTCCAGTCTGCTTTGGTTCCTTTAAATCTTCGTATCTCCTAGTGGCCTTACTAAATAATAAAGGTGAGGATCCCAGGTGAACCTTCACAGATATTTCTCAATATGCAGATCTTGAGCATACTCCCTGGGAATATCCCCCTGAAGAGAATTACAGCAACAGAGGTGTAAGCTGAATGATCAGTCAGACATTCTACCAGATGGAGCAATATTGTCATGTGAGTGAGAAAGGGAGGAGTATGAGTATACGCTTGAGTATGAGAGGGAAGAATAACGCTGATTTACAGTTGCTAAAAGTTTATAAGCCGCATTAGCAAATAGGCATGTTATTATAGGAATTGTATATGATTCTTACAGAATGATGAAACAATAAAATTATAAGGGACTGAAGATATTAAGCACATCTAAACATGTGATTGGTGGAGTTAAGAAAAGTAAAATTAGAGCACGCAAGGTAAGTTTTCTAAATTTATCCAGCTAACTAATGCCAGGGCCAAGAGAAATCAGAGTCCTTAACCTATTTTTTTTTTTTTTTTTTTTTAGAGACAGAGTCTTACTTTATAGTCCTTGGTACAGTGCTGTGGTGTCACAACTCACAGCAACCTCCAGCTCTTGGGCCTAGGTGATTCTCTTGCCTCAGCCTCCTGAGCAGCTGGGACTACAGGCTCCTGCCACAATGCCCGGCTATCTTTTTGTTGCAGTTTGATGGGGGCCGGGCTTGAATTTGTCACCTTCGGTATATGGGACCATGAGCCCTACTCACTGAGCCACAGGTGCCATTCCCTAACCTATTTTCTTATTGCTCTTTCTTTAACCTTGTGTTACAATGTCCTATAAACAATGTCAGGTTTTTGATCAGTAGCTTCTAAACTTAATTAATGAGTAATAGGTAGCAAAGGAGTCTATAGGCTTCAGATTGCTTTTTCTCATTCTGTGTGAAGTTGCTAATTACCTGTTGTCAATGCAAACAACCCTATAGGCAGCAGAAGAAATGGATTGGAGTTTGAAATCCAGTAAAAACACAGGTGTTGTTGCTTTGTTCAATGGACACCTAAAAAGAAACTTAGCAGGGTGAGAGGGTGAAAGGTAGGAAAAATAAAAGGAAAAAAAAAATGACATTATCCTCTGCTGAAATGTTGGAGAAAGGAAAAAACAAGAAAAATAGCTTATTAAGTGCTTCCTCCTAGGAAATTTTGAAAACTAAAGATACTTGCAGGACTAAATGTTGTCCACAAAATAGTTTATATTTTAGAAATCTAAGAAATGAAAAGATTTTGTGTTTTCTAAAAAAGAAAAAAAAAGTAGAAAGCCATAGTGATCAAAATTAAAGAAAAGGTTAGGCTTTGAAACAGTCAGCAAATTTTAAGTCGAGGGTTCTTTTGTTTTTGTTTTGGGAGGGTGGGCATGAGGGATAAATTCTTTCTAATTTCATGATAGTTGGTGTTTGTACACTTAGAACAGCAAACTGTAGCACATTACAGGTGTGGGCACTTTCCCTGTGGTATAACAGTCAGCACTAAAAACGTATTTTTAGTTTATTTTTTATAATGATCATCTTCCTCTCACAAGTCTTATAAACAATAGTCAGTGTTCCAAAATTGAAATATATATCTTTGACTCCTCCCTTGAATATTGTCTAATTCTCTTATTCCTGTTAGATTTCCATTGAATACAGAAAAACAGCAACATTCTCCAGCTCTGAAGACTGTACTGAAAAGATACGGAGAAAAACAGGACTTTGAACTCCTTCAGGAACCTCTCTGTCCCCCTTCGCATCTCCATCATCTTTAAATCCAGGTACATTTGTAGTAGGAATTTATTCTGTGAAACCCTGCAGCAATATTTCTCTTCATTTCCATGACAACAGCGGCCTATCAGCTTCTGAAGGAACTTGCCTGTATTGTAAACAAACCTCTCTTGGCAATTGGCCTGTTTTCTTTCTCTATCTCATCTTCCATCTGCTCAAAGGCTTTGCTTCAAAAAGAAATAGGTTGCAGGTGTGTACTTTTTCTTTCTTTCTCCCCCTCCTCCTTTGTTTCTGAAAGAGGTCGATCATGGAGATTAAAATTCTCTCACCTAGTGACATTAACAGTCTCTCTGGGAGAGAGGCTGAGTACCTGTGCGTACCTGTGAGCCAATATTTGGAACATAATACATAGCACGGTTAGTTCCATTTTAACACAAGTCCCCTTGGAAATAAAAAGCAGACTAACACATTTCTAACTACATGGAAAAAAAATCAAAAATTATTTAGTGTCAGCCAAAAATCAATCCAAAGTAATTTTTTCTTAGGATCGTTCATTAAAGACTCAAGTATCTATTACAGAAATAGCTTAGTAACAGAAACAGCCTTATCATAAGCAAGGTTAGTAAAAGGGGTTTTATTTCCCTCTAGAAAAAGAAAGCAAAGTTATATGTTTAACTTGGGGTTTCATGACCTCCAAGTCCAGTACAGCTTTAAACCTCAGGTTTTGGAATGAATGTGAGTTATTTATCCAATATAATAAATTTGACATTTGTGAGTTCATTTACATACTCTATTCTTTTATTCAGTGTCATAGCTATTGAATCAAGTAACTACTAGTACAAACACAACTGCCTGGCATTATTTATGAAAATAAAAGTCAAGCAGGAGGGAAAAAAAGATAATTTGAAGAGAGATAATCAGTAAGAGAGTATTTGGCTGGAATTATAAAGAGAGATTTGGGGGCATTATAAACCACTCTCATAGGTTCCTATTGACAATGTTGTTTTATTTGCTTGTTTAAAGATTCACAAAGAGGGGCCGCCTCATTGATGACATCTGAAGAAAGGTCTTTTTTTGCAAAATTTATTTATTTATTTATCATTATTATTATTTATTTATTTTTTTGAGACAGAGTCTCACTATGTTGCTCTTGGTAGCGTGCCGGGGTGTCGCAGCACACAGCAACCTCAAACTCTTGGGCTTCCTTGTGATTCTCTTGCCTCAGCCTCCCAAGTAGCTGGGACTACAGGCACCCACCACAATGCGTGGCTATTTTTTTGTTGTAGTTGTCATTGTTGTTTGGCAGGCCTGGGAGGGGTTTGAACCTGCCAGCCCCAGTATACGTGGCTGGTGCCCTAGCCACTGAGCTACAGGCATGGAGCCTGCAAAATTTATTTTTAATTAACAAATAGAAACTTGTATAAATTTATGGTACACAACATAATATTTTGAGATATATTCATATATATACACACACATACATGCATACGTTGTGGAATGATTCAATCAAGCAAATTAATATAGTCATCACCTCACATCTTAATCATTTTTTGTGTAATTATTGATATCTCCAGATAAGATTTGGGAACCCCAATCTTGCTCTCCAATAAATAATAAGAACAAACAACAAGAAGTTATGTTGAATTTCAAACACATTTTTATTTTTTTGTTGATGCCCTTAAAATATTATCTAAAGTATAGTATTAAGAACAATATAATAATGTAGTTTTTATGTATTTTCATGTCTATACCTCATGGTCTAACTTTTATCTGTATAATTGCATAAATAATTTTACATTTAAGAAGAAAATCCCAAATTCACCCTAGTGAAAAAAAAAATCTTTACATCTTGTTAAACGTATCCTGCTATTATCCAATTATTTGTCAAGCAACAAGAAAAACAATAACTAGTCAAGATAAAATACCTATAACAAGTTACATCCAATAAGATTTCAGAGATGCTACTTTATTGTGAAAAAAGTCAGATTATCTAGGGTTTGCTTATAATTTAGCATTGATATTTGATAGCTATGTCCTTAGGCCTGGTATTTAAACTGTCTAAAGTCCATTTTAAGTATAAATTTCTCCCAAACAAAGTGCAAACTGTGCTTATCTCTCAGAAAGCAATAAATGCTAGTTCCATCCCCCTTTTACTGAGTAGGGGAAGAGGGTAATTATGGTCTGGGGCATCCTGGAGAGAGTAATTCATTATAGAGTTAGTTGAGTTTTTTTAAATTAAAGGTTTCCAGTGTTATTTTTTAAAAACAAAGTGTAAGTGTGGTAACAATCTTCACAGATATTAAACTCCACTCAGTATTACAAATACTACTCCAGCAGAAGTCAGCTCGTATAATATACATTATCATTCCAGTGCTAACCACCACTTCCTCCACATTCACCCACAGCAGTGTGCTGGTGAGACCTAAAAAGATGCTGTTATGACCCTACATTAAGTTTGCCCATGTACCAATTAAGGTAGAGAAATGAGTTCAGCTTCTAAACAGAATATGAATTGCTATGTGTTTAAGATGATCCCATAGAAAAATGGATTAGACATCTCAAGGCCAGAAGAGTTGGGAATGCCATTAAATTCTAAGATAGAAGAAAGAATTAAGTCTGATTTCATGGACAAAATCTAGCACTGAAAAATCATGATCAAGACAGGATTTACCCAAGTTCAGAGGCAAACTAATAATGATCTGACTTGATCTTGGCAACTAGGTGGGAGAGAGGACTTTGGAAATTTCCACCTTCCTTAACTGCTCTCCCGTGGTCCCCTAGCTACACCATTGACTCGCTGGTACTTCTCAACACCATCCTACCTTGCCACTTTCATTTTGTTCCACTTGAACTTCTATTAATGCCAGGTCAATGTGTAGTTGGTTAAGGCATTTAGAGAAAACATCTTACATTTCTTACAAGGCATTGGAATCCATCTGATTGAACTTCCCTCTGGCTTTTCCTTGTTTACTTCTCCCTAGAATTGTGAAACTAATCCGAACACTGTAGGAGACATCTGAATTCATGCTCTTCATGCACCTTCTCACCCATATATTTAATCAGAAAGTATTTATTGAATGCTTATGACCTGGTAGGCACTGTGCTAAATGCACAGTGGGCACAAGGATAAAATGGATGTCCTGATATAGTTTCATGGATAGTGGAGGATACCAGCTTTAATCACATCATCACGCAAACAAATGTAAAATCACAATACAGGAATTTTACTAGAAGAATTTGACATCTGGCATGTGGAAATAATTTTCAAGGAAGACCTCCCAGAAGGAAGTGAGGCTTGAGCTAAAATTTGGAGATGACACTGTAGCTATGCAGTCAGATATTGTATTTATTGTCTGTTTCTGCCCACTGAGATGTAAGTCCCATGAGGGCAGACTTCCCTGGCTCCCTGTGACATTATCCTTAGGGCCTGCAACTGGGTCTGGCACAAAGTGCAATACCCTGTGAATGTTAATTAAGTGAATGAACTAAAGTAAATTTAACTAAATGCTGAGAAAAGGACAGAGCAATTCAGGCTTGAGCGAAGACTTTAGTTGGAGGAAACATGAAAAATAAGACAGTGAAAAAGTCCAAACATCTCAGAAAACTGGTTGTAGGTATGGGGACTGGTGTGTTAGAGAAGGGTTTTAAACCCCTCGTGGCTGAGGAAATGACATCCTTTCGACTTCCTTCTCCTTTTTCCTAATATACTTTTTAAACTGACTATCCAAGATTCCAGGGTATTTGAAATATAAAGCTTTATTTCTAATGAGAGAAAACTGTGACCAATTGTTGTTCTCATATCAAAATTTGAGTTGCTCAAGTATATCCCTGGGGTAGCATGGGGACTCATATGTGGGGATAATCTCTCCTCCTCCCCTTCCCCTGCTCCTCCCTCTCCTCTCTCTCTCTCCTTCCTTCAGTGACTGTTCCAGGAACACTTTACTTTGAATAATCTTTAATGCACGTGAGTAAAATATAAGAAAAGAAGCGAGATCAGAAAATAGACTAGCCTTGGGTTGACCCAGTCAACATCCATTGAGTATTCCTATATGAGCAGATTTCTCCTTGACCCCAACTTGGAAAGGACCATCTTCATCCTAAAAAGGCATCTACTTAATTGGAAAAGCTGAAAAATATATCCTCAGAAAAAGTAACCAACAAAAACAAGATTTCAACTCACACAAATGAATTCTATATGGTATCATACAAGAGTACACAGTATATGAGTTACATCAGGGAGGCTTTCTGAAGATATTTTTTTAAATTTTGAGAAAGGAAGAAGTAACCAACAAAAGAAGTAACCAACAAAAACAAGATTTCAACTCACACAAATGAATTCCATGTGGTATCATACAAGACTACACAGTATATGAGTTACATCAGGGAGGCTTTCTGAAGATGTTTTTTTAAATTTTGAGAAAGGGATTATCAGAGAGGAATGGAGGGGTAGAATTCCCGTAGACATCTATCTCTATCTCTCTAGCTATATATATACATATACACACACACACACTACAGGTAGAAGAGGTAGAATTCCTGTAGACATCTATCTCTATCTCTCTAGCTATATATATATATATATACACATACACACACACACACACTACAGGTAGAAGAGGTAGAATTCCTGTAGACATCTATCTCTTTAGCTATATATATATACA
The DNA here is from genome assembly GCA_963574655.1 of Perodicticus potto. Taxonomy (NCBI): domain Eukaryota; kingdom Metazoa; phylum Chordata; class Mammalia; order Primates; family Lorisidae; genus Perodicticus; species Perodicticus potto. The sequence goes on along the minus strand of CAUYRH010041190.1, from coordinate 19,063 downwards.
CACACACACACTACATTACATATATATACATATATATATATGTAAATATATACATAAAATGCCAACGTCTTTGAAGCTTAAGACCATTGGGGAAAGACTAATCACTTCTGAAGCAGAATTTTGATACTATCACCACAGCTCAGTGAAAAATACAGCAAACACAAATAGCCAAAGAATATTTTCCCTATTACCTTTCAAGGTCAAACCCGGGTCCTTTCCCTGGTACACCGAAAAACAAAGCCCTTTTACTCAAAGAACAGGCAGTGGGCTCAATAATAAAAGATTTCATTAAGAACCACATAGCAGCAAATTTCTTTCAAACAGAAAATATCTTGATCTAAACTAAAAATTAGGGTTTTGGATCTTAACCTTAAGATTAACCTTTGATTTTTTTTCCTCTCCAATATGTGAATTCAGTATTGTGATATACAATTAACCGTTTCTTTTAACATGAATACCATAAAATTTTTAGTCATATTCCATAAGACTAACATGTAGATAGTGTTCCATTTATTAGGCATTCCCTACCTGAAGGCACAAAAATAAATTTACACTGGCTGTAATTTTGTGCTGAGAATGTTTTCACCTTCTTTTTGGATCAACACCTGCTAGTCTGGTCTTGTGTCTCTTTCACTCTCTCAAGATAGTATTTCACTGCTTAGAGGCCTTTGAAAGGCAACAGATAACAAACACTCTTTGGTCCCCTGCATTTCAATAGAATAACCTGAAACTTCTTATCATGAAGGCCCGGGCAGACCATGATATTGGGGAGGGATGGGGGTTCCCAGGTCCCAGTTCCATGAATAATTTGATTTCTTTTAAAAAAAATGGGTTAAATTAAACTTAAATTCATGCCAAAAAGAATTTTTTTATAGCAGCACCAGTGAGCTGCCTAGGTCCTCCCATTTTTCTTATTGTAAAACTTAGCACTCCCTTTGAATCACATCTTATGCCCACACATGCATGACACACAGAGAAGAGGATGGGCTAGACATCAAGGCATCAGGGGCCCTGTTTCAGTTGCAGACTGTACTGACGTTATATAAATGCACATTTGCAGATCTTTTGACAAAGAGATTTGCAAACCAGTTGACTAGTCCAATAGTCAACTCAGTTAGGCATTGAGGAGCACCCACCTACAGTCAGAGAGAATGTGAAATGAGCTGTCCGTATACACAAGATTATGTTTTTAGACATTTGCAAACCCCTCTCAGGAGAAAACCACTGGTTCAGCTAAAAGAGCTTCGTTTTTCAAATGTTAACAAACAAGTGTGTGTGTGTGCATGTGTGTGTTTTAAGGAATCCTTCTGTAAGAACGTAATATTTACTTAGCATTTTATGAGTAGCATGAACCAGTACGTGCCAAACTATCTGCTCTTAGGTATTGTGACTAGAAACATAGAAATGCATGTGGCAATCATTTATAACACACAGCCCAGGAAATGTTACATCCCAGGCTCTCATTCTTTGCTGAACTGATGAACAAATGAATGAGTGCTGTTCCCGTCCTAAGCAAGCTATTCTGGGATTGATAACTAGTATGAATAAATAGCAGGTGCTAAACTGTAGTTTTCTGTTTGCTTTATATACAGATATTGTGTCATGATCTATTATATTTCTGGCATCATCAGCCAATGCCTCTCTTAGTGGTCTGTAGCAAGTTAATTAACTTCTCTTTAATTGTATTTCCATCTTGTAGCAAGAAAATGAAAATACAAACTGACCATCTTTCTCAGAGCCAGTATGAAGTTAAAGAAAATACTACCAGATAGAACAACATAAGTCAATTAAATTAAATCATACAGGTAATCCATAGAGACGGAGAGGAAGTGGGTAGTTTGGGGGTGGAGGGAGGGTTGGGTTGGAGAATGACCCTGTAATGGGTACTATGTTTCTCTAGGGGTGATGGAAATATTTTAGAACTAGATAGAAGTGGTAGTTGTACTAAATGCCACCACATTATACTTGTACAAGTTTAATTTCATGTCATGTGAATTGCAACTCAATAAAAATTTGTATCATAGTATTATAAAGGCCTACAGCATGTCTTTGCTAAGCATGTGAAGAGAGTTGTGTGATGAATACTGCCTATGCACATGTTTCAAAAGGACAACAATTGCTCTTTAAAGTTTTCCAATACCCTTAAAGTGAGTTTACAAAGAATTAGAGTGAGCATCAATTGTGAATGTGCTGAGATCCTGTAAAAGTTCCACTGATTGAGTCTGGACCTGAAATCAGGGCAAAACTTGTGATTTGATAATGCAGAATACCTCTTGACAAAGAGGACATTATCTATCTCCTTGATCATTTTAAATGGAAATTCATTAATATCCATGGTATGAAAAACACTAATGAGCAACATTAATTTTGGATTATAGTTTATTTACATATGTTCTCTGAAAGGAAATTTTTTAAAAGTGAGCACTGTTGCCACAAGCACATTGGAATTTCATAAATCTTGCTCTTTGATAAATCACCAAGTATTTCTTGAGCTCTATCACACAGAGTGTGTGTGCCCAGTTCTACTGCCAGACTCTAAGGGGTAAAAGAAAATGACAAAACAGGTTTTCATGGCCATTATTTTGGTATTTATAAAGTTGGCTTTATCAAATAGATAGTATCATATGGTGATACTTTGAATTAAGCAAAGAAATGTGACATAACCCTATACTTATATAACTCTTGGCCAACTGCTTGGCGTGTATTATCCTTACAGCCACCCTGGGAGGCAGCAAAGGAGGATTATTTATTGCCATACTGTGGGATTAGAAAGCTCTCAGAACACATAGTAAGTGGAACAGCCAGGACTTGCATCTAGGTCTCAGATACCAAGGTTGGTTCTCCTTTCACAACTCCCAGGAATCAGAAGACCAATGTTCTAACTTGCTAGGTGGCAATAAACAAGTTCCTCAATCTGTGGAATTTTCACTTCCTCCTCTTTAAAATGAGATGATGGGGCACATCTCAGACGTGCTCTTTTGGGAGCCTGCATTCTTTGTTAGCAAGTGCAGGAGTTGCACAATCCTCAGCTTTTTCTCTGTCTTTTCTTAACCTGAGTGCACCTTTTACATTAATATAACTCAGTTCTTAGAGGAAGTAACCCACACTTTTGGAATGTTCTTTATGTGAAGGTTATGTTTGCAAAGCCATCTTCAGCTGACATAGCCAGGAAAAGGATTTCCTTCTAATTCTTTAGCCTCCAGCTTATGAACTTCTAAGACCCCAGTGGTCCTGGGACCAGCTGGCGGCATCTCCCACCGTATATAGCACTTTCGTGCTTGTGAAGTGCTTTTCCAGCTCTTGTCTCACTTGACATCACCAGAGTGAAATACAGACCTCAACAGGTACCAGGCAAAGACTCGGTCTAAGCCACACTATCTCTCCCTAAACTAACACGGCCCTACACCCAGTCTCATTGTTAGCCTACAAGGGTGCAACAGTGATAAGGCAGGGTGGGAACCTGACCCAGCCACAGCCAATCAGAAGGGCTTTTGTCTGTGGATCAGACCAAGAGTGATTCATCAGCCACCAACCCCAGAGGCTTTCAGTGGGAAAATGAAAAGCCCACTATTTGTCCTAAAGGCTGTGTATTTGTTTATTCCCTTGTACAGAGTGAAAAAAAAAAAAAATGTTAGTTTAACTGTCAAGAGCAACTTCAGAATTCCCACAAAACAAAGTTCGAGGGGGAAGAACTAAAAAAGACAAGCTAAGTGTACTGCTTTTATGTCTCCACAGTTACAGAGCAGAGGCGAGTGACTGTGCAATCCAGGATAACCTGTTCCCAAAAGAAGCCCCGATAACGTCATTTATCTTAAATGTCAACAATATCATTGTAAAAAATAAATTATGGCGAGAATGACCTCAGCATTTCAATCACAGAGGGAGTCCCCATTGTGCCGCCCTGCTTTGAGGCCCTCTCTTGTTCTAACTAGACGTGAATATCTGGGAAAAGTTTTTCTTTCTTTGTTTCTTCTATTTGCCTGCTCCAAAGTGTCTTTAGAAATCTATAAAATTAAGCCAGTTATTCCTTTCTCTTATTTTATTTTCAAAGTTGTATTGCCATGGAATATGATGGTATTTCACTTACAAGTTTTAGATGCCAGAGAAAAATTGCACTTGTAATTTGTACCAGGGAACGCAAAATGTTCAGAAAAATCACAGTTGTCTGCATAGGAAGTAGAGCATCAGGGAGTGAGAGATAATGGAGATAACATTTCTAACCCAGAGGAAGCCTTGCTTCCAGAGTCAGAAAAGGATAACATTAAACAAGAAAAGCAAACAAACAAACAGACAAAACAAAGGGTCCTTTAAAGTATGCTCACAGTATACTCAGAGTCTGGTTACTTCCTCCAAGTGTTCAGCTTTCGATTATTTACTTACTGTGTTGTTTCCTTTTTCCATTAGATACAAAATGGTATAGTCAAGAAAAAGCCCTGAAAAGGTGATCAGGAGGTATAAATTCTTTCTAAAATTGTATTTATGCATTTAAAAGAAATTTGTCGATATAAAATAGTTGTACAGGAGGGCTAAGTTCTAAGAGAAGCACCAAGCTCTGACACTACTATTATATGTCCTCAGCTCAGTCGTTTTTCCATGATTTAATCATGCATCATTCAATGACCACTTTAATGTATAATATTTCCAAATGCTGTGCTGGCTTCTTCAAGAAATCTTTGGAAGAAGGTGGTACAGGCTGTTCCTTAAATATAGATATCAGTTATTGGTACTGTATAGCCCTACTACCAACACCATGTCTATTTGGATCCGACATTGGCAGCCAACCCAAACACAGCCATCTATTGCCCTGCTGGCTACTTATAAGCTACCATATATGAAATACTCAAGTTTCTCTAAATTTGATAACAACAAGTGAGCCATGATAAGAATCACTCAGAGGGTTGAAACATGAAATATACAGAGAGGAAGGCAGAAAGTAGAGGAATAGAAGACAAAAGAGAGAGAGACAGAGAGATGACCTCATGTACCTGCCACATAGTAACAGAAGCTGTGGGTCTGAGGAGAGTGAAGACAGTGGGAAATTGATAGCAAACACCTTCTGCTAAGAAGAAAGCAATGTATTAATTCAGGCAATCAATGTTTCTTGGGCATCTTCTACAGGAGAAGATACAAATGTGAGCAAAACAAAATTCCTGTCCTAATGAAGTCTACTTAAAGAACCATACATTAATCAAACAATCACATGAACCATGGTAAATGCTTGGAAGGTAAAAACACGGGGAGCTATAAGATGAAATAAGAGGGAGGAGCTGGCTTAGTGTTGGAGGGTTAGGGGGCAGCTCTGCGAAGACTTCCTGGGGTGGTGACATTGGAAAGGAGATCAAAAAATGAATAGCAGTTAAGTGGGCAAAAGCAATTTGGAAAGAACCATGATATCATGGGGACAGTGGAAGAGTAAGGGGCAGAGGACAGCAAGGTTAATCTAGAAAGTCAGGTAGAGGCCAGATCATGCCAGACTTTGCGGGCCATTTTAATGATTTGAGTCTTAATCCCAAGAACAGTGGAAAGCCATCAAAGGATTCCAAGAGGAGACTTACAAGCTGAGATGTGCATTTAAACTGACAACTGTGACTGTCATGTGGGAATTAATGGAAGAGGCTTAGAGTGGAAAGCTTCTGCAGGGATACAGGAGAGAGATAGTAACTTAGACCCAGGGGACTGGACATTAGTACACTGTGGCTTAGGGTAGGGAAAAATGTAATTCAGCTCTGCATCCATAATGTGTGCTGCAATCCTGGTACCTCATAGACCCAGGAAATGCATGCTGAATAAATGGAGATAAATTCTAAGGAGCCAGTGGTCAGCAATAGTTTAATAAGTTTCCTCTTCCACAGCAAATTTACCCTAAAGGAGAAATGTCTAATGATGGTGTTCAAGGTATAGTGTTGTCTCTCAAAGGAGATATTTAAGGGCAAGGGAAATTGAAGTTTGAAAAGTGAAACTTTTCACCATGAAATGATTCCATTAAAGTTTTTTTATTCAGGAAGAGGAATAGAATAGTGGTTAAGATCACAGGTTCTGGAGTCAAAGTGCCCAAATTATCTTTCAATTCTGCCAATTTCTTGCTGTGTTTCACAGCTGAAGTTGACGTACTATTTAAACCCTCTCTGTTTCCATGTCCTCATCTGTACAGTGGTAAGATTAACAGTATTATGCCTACCTAAAGGGGTCATTTTGAGAATTAAATGAGATTATTTTTACATATTAATAATTTATCACAAGACTTGGCACTTAAAGAGCTCTGAATAAACATTACCACTGTTATTATTCTTATTCTCATCTAGAATACGAACTTCTCAAAGAAAGGCAATTAGAGCACAGGGCCTGGGATATATTAGGTACTCAATAAACTTGTGTTATTGATTCTGCATCTTCATTCATCAGCTTGAATTTTTCTTTTAATCCAGGTCTGCTAACCATCTTCTGTATCCTGAAAGGGAGCATTCTTCTCACCCTGTAATTATCAGTCTTTCCATCACCTTCCTCTTTTCCTGTTCCAAACAACATTATTCAGCTTGCTTACCTTTCCCCCTACAAACCTGCTATTTCAAAGTTAATTGCTTCCACTTCTATTTCACACCTGTTCTGCTCTACTTTGTCTATTAACTTCACTTTCTGGTGAGTAGATCGTATCTGTTAGGCTTGTCCTCTTTCCCTTCTTGTTAATGAACTTCCTAGCCCTGGCATCCGTTGTGAGTTATGCTTCAACCAGGCTTCTTAAACCGGTCTCCAAATTCTTTGCTGCTTAGATGATTGCTTTTGGCATCCTCCTTGCTAATTCACCTTTGTTAGGCAATGCTTGTCTCTGAAAACATCCCTTTCTTACAGAGTACAGGAGGGGATTATTCCTCCAAACAATTTTTTTAACTACTCTTTCTTTTGAATTGGTTTCATTTTCTCCTCCTTTTGAATGTCTAGTAGTGTGTGTCTTCCAAATAGAATTGCTCATTTGTCTATACCTCTGGCAGGTAAAAGGAGAAAAGAGCTATGCCTTCAGGTATTTTTCCAAACAGAATCAAATAAAAACCTTCCCAGCTCTATCTTTCTGGATACCTCTGAGCATATGCTGATTTCCCTCAGGAAGATTAATTCCAATTTTTCCAATTTTTATGGTCCACAGGCCTTCATCACCTTCCATGTCTTGACTACTGGATAGGTGGATGGTTCTTCTCCTTAAATGTACTTTTAACACCCATTGCAAACTATTCATCCCCCTCCTGACCTCCCACACCCTCTACCGGATGGATTTCTCTACCTAATTCTTAAGAAGATCCTTGGGATTTCTTGTTTGTTTGTTTCTTTGAAGGGTGTTTTTATGTGAGGTCTCCTTTTTGTTGTGCTGTTTTATTTTTTGACTGAGATCTATGATTGCAGAAGATTGCATTTCCAGAGCTCTGTGGCTTGTTTGGCCGTTTCTGCCTTCAATTCTAAGTGATTGGCTCATAACTGGTCTTTTTCAAACTTGTCTCCTTGTCCACCATGGATCCAAGAGAGAGCTACTGGGTCAAGAATCAGAGTCTTAGCATGGAGAGAACCTTAGAAGCTATCTGAAACAATCTCTCTAGCACTCATGTCTTCCTGGCTAGAGGTAGGCATTTTAAGAAATAAGGACACTGCATGTCAAACACACCTTACAAGGCAACACTTTCCACTCTTAGACATCCCAGTGTTTTACAATGTACTTACTAATCGTTAAAGGTAAGGCTTCACATTTAGACTTACTAAAATACATTTGTGCATCTTGAACCATCTTTTCAACTTTTAGCCCTTTTTATTTTATTTTATTTAAAAATTTTGAATTTTTAATTATTATGGGTCCATGACAGTTTTATATCTGTAGAGGGCAAATGTGATGCTTGATGCAGGCATACAATATGAACAATGAAATCAAGATAAATTGGGGTATATAACACATCAGGCAGTTATCATTTCTTTGTGCTAGGCATATGCTAATCCCTTTTTGGTTATTTTAAACTATACCCTAACTTATTGTTGATTATAGTTACTTTGTTGTGCTGTCAAATATTATTTATTCTATCTAACTATATTTTTGCACCCATTAACCATCCCCACTCTATCTCCCCCTTCATCCTACTCTTCCCAGCCTCTGGTGACTAGTTTTTTGAGGCATGTCCATGTTGTTCTTCATAATGGTTGAACTAGCTTACATTCCCACTAACCTAACTTTAAGTTTTTTGCAAGTTCCAGCTTTACTGGTTGACAACGTTTGGCTAAACATTAATAAATAAATAAATAAATAAATAAATAAATAAATAAATAAATGCCAGCTTCAATAGTCCAACTTAATTATTCTTTCTACAGTTGTAAATTTAGTAAGTGCTTCTCCTCCTATATTACAATGCAAATTATTAGCAGAAAGATCGAGTGTGGGCTAAGAATATAAACCAGAGAGTCCCACTTGAGGTTGGTAATCAATGTAACAATAAGTACTCTTTAGGTCTCCTGTTATCTAGAAGCTACAACTCTCTGGAACACACAGTACTGCCCACATTTCTTCAGGTAGTATGCAGAGACAACACACACTCATAATTATGAGAACAGCCAGCATGTACTATGTATTATGAGTCTATTGCACACTAAGTGTTTTCTAAGAGGTTTATATGCATTAATTCCTTTAGATTTTGTGTTATAGTAACTCTGTGACATCGTCCATGTTATTCTCATTTTTCATATAAGGAAACTATAAGCAATTAAATTGTTCAATCAGACAGTGATGGCAGCTCTAAAATACTCCAGAAGCTGAACATCTAACCCCTCATTGAGATTTTGTGAAGTGACATTCTGAACTACAATATTTTTATGAATTTCCTGATTAACCAAACTAGTGACTTCCAAAAAAGAAATGCAACTGGTGTAATGTGTATTTTGAGTGAAAGCAAATGTGAATTGTAGCGATCACAACTTCATTCTAGGTCCCCCCAAGCTGCACCTTCTGTTACCCGGAGCTGGCCTTATTCCAGGAGGAGAAATCAAACTCCTATCACTAGTATTCTTCATGTGCTCCACATGGCTCATGCAGTCCAGTTACCCTCAACATTTACTGACAACAATTCAGGGACCACACATCTGCCAAGTTCCTTGGCCACCCTCAGAAATAATCACCAATTTATTTATTAAGCCCATTACTCTTTTAATCAATCTACTTTTCTTGAGCTTCGGTTCTCTCTTAACCTTAATACCTCTGACCCTCAACTGAAAGATATCTCCCAGATTTAAAAAACAAAACAAAACTTTTCTTTAAAAAAAAAAAAAAGTTGAGTATGTCCATGTCTTCACTCTTCTCTGATAACAGTACAGCACCTTCTCGCCATGGTAGGCCTTTCTGCATTGTCCTTGGGATTATAGTGCAGAAGGTCAACATGGCAGCATTTGTGGTTCATTATGAAAGTTGTGACATAAATAAAAACCAGGAAATGCAAGATCCACACTGACAGAAACAAATGAAGCCCTCCCAGCAACACCAATAGGCCAAGAAAGTTGAAACTTGCACAGGTGAATCAGAAGAACACTGTCAACTTATAAAACAGAAAACCATAACACATGACAGTCTGTTTCAAAACTTTCATAGTGACCCACATATCTACACCCCTATGTGAAAGATGGCTAAAGGGAAGATTTTATCAAGGCATAGAGCATGCTAGAGTATTTCAAGGACAGAATATAGTTCTACACAAATACCTCCTGGCATCATCTCTGTTGGAGAAAACAATACCTCATGTAGCCCGGGTACTCTGACACAGTTCACACCAAACAGGTTAGGAGTGGCCAGGACTGATGGACAGAGATACAGAGCCCCAGGGAGTCAGGGAGGCTGAGGGTTCACTGTCTCTGGCAGAGAGAAGAACAGGAGCTAAAGAATGAAAGAAATATGAGAAGATAAGAACCAAAGAAAGGAAAGAAGAAATGGGGAGAAAGAAATCCATGTGGGCCAGGGTAATTAGCATGGGTCATGGGTATCTTTTTACAGTCAACTGGGTTACCTTTCCAGCTTCAGCTCTCAGCATTTTCCTCCCATGACCCCAAGGTACAACCACACTCAAATGTTGACCCTAGCTGGACATCCTGGGCAGTACATCATGACATCACGCCTCCTGGCCTTTGTTCACAGTTAAAGACGATTAAGTGACTATGGTGTTCACTGCTGCACCTAGAATCATGCACTTGTGTGGCCTTCACTATTAATTATTTTCCCTGTGACTCAGTGACACTTAAAGAAGGAAAAACTCACTTGGTTTTTAGATACGGAGCACTTCTAAAGCCTTGCAGAAAATGGCTGGGATCATGAAAATTCAAAATCGACCTTGTAATGACTTTAAATAGTGTTATGGTACACAGACAGGGCTGAATTAGGCTGCCTGCTTAAAGCTTTTCAGTATTTATTTCATGTTTAGTATGTATAACCCCAAGATATCATTGGCCATAAACATAATTTTTTTTTAAACACACATTTGATCCAGAATTTAGTGCTCATTATAATTGTGACAGTCCCTTCCACTGTTAACTCCCCCACAACACATTTCCAAAGAAGATTTCCCATGAAACTTCATAAAAATGCAGTCTTTTTTAAAGCAAACTCTTTTGAAAAAGAATCAGTTCAAGGAGGATGTAGCGATATGAGTTAAGCATTAGGTTCAACCTCTGGAGAGTCAAACAATGAGAGAATGTGTAGCTCACAGTTCAGAGAAAAGTGTTGAGAAGAGTGTTGTTCACATACTGCAATTAAAACAACTGAAGTCGTTCTTGCATCTGATATTTCAGGACAAGTTGAATCCAAAAGAAATAAAGAAGGAGAATGTTTTTCCTGGCTACTTTTCTCGTGGCTCTGGGCATCCTGGCCTGGTGGGGGCAGAATTAAGTGACAATCTTTTTGAGATGGAGAACATGGGAATAGCCCTTTCTCAGATTGTACTTGCAATCTATAAATTCCAGCCAAGCCAGATTTCATTCTTTCTCCAAAACTGTTGCTGGGCACTAACACCAAAAGAATTGTGCTGCATAGACTTTTTAAAGAAATCAATTACAAACGCCTCTTATTAGCCAAGCATGTGCAACGACCAGAAATATTTTATGTGAAATATATATATATCTAAAGACCTAAAGTTGTTTTGCATGCTGTTTACAGGTCAGCCTGCTTTATGCACCCAGGTGGAATATGATGAATGAAACACAAATTTTCACAAGACGCAGCAGCACTTTTTCTCATGCTTCCTGTGTGAAGGATTGTGAATGCTAAAAACCAGCAATGGGGAAGCAGCAGCCAAAACAGTTCAAGGCCATTCTCACTGACAACATTGTGGAGTTACTGAGGGAACAGCAAGATGAAGCTTTCAGCCTCTTTCAGTGTCTAGGAGAAAATATTTAGAAGTAGATTGTGCTTGGGGGAAGTTTTGTTAGCTTCAAAATCAAGAAGTGGTGCAATTAGACTGAAGGACAAAAAGAATCTCATTTGTGATCCCTAAAAAGTGAAGCTGAATTTTCAAATCCGCTAGTCAGAAAGGGAAACTGCCTTAGAGATACGTCTATGAGGAATTGTGTAAAGTAAGAGATTATGTCACATTCTTTAATTCATTCAGTTCCTACCTACTAGAGATGCCTGGAAGACGCTGCCAAGCTAATAAAAATGACTGGCTGTAATTACTGGCTGTAATAAAAATGACTGGCTGTTTCTGTACGTGGTAATAATATGGCATGTGTGTACTCTAAGACCAATATTAGTAGATAAGTCCCTAGATCTTTGGCAAGAAACCCACCCCCTCCTAAATAAAAGGAAAAATAGAGTCAGATGGATAAAAATGATGTTTCTTGATTAGGAATGAAAGATTTACACCTTCTTGGTCTTCTCTATGTGCTATAGAACTTAGATACAAAATTTTTTTTGTTTTTTTTTTGAGACAGAGCCTCAAGCTGTCACCCTGGATAGAGTGCTGTGGCATCACAGCTCACAGCAACCTCCAATTCCAGGGCTCATGCGAGTCTCTTGCCTCTGCCTCCCCAGTAGCTGGGACTACAGGCGCCCGCCACAACGCCCGGCCATTTTTATTTTTTTGGTTGTAGCCGTCATTGTTGTTTGGCGGGCCCAGGCTGGATTTGAACCCACCAGCTCAGGTGTACATGGCTGGCGCCTTAGCCCGTTGAGCCACAGGCGCCGAGCCAGATACAAAAATTTAAAGACCAAACTTTTCCTGAGCTTCTCATCAAGAAGAGCTTTTCAAACTGACTGTCTCTGAAGCTGACCAAACTCCTCAATTTTCCTACCAATCTTGCTCCTTATCTTATGTCCTATGCCTCAGTAAGGGGTGAACTGAAGTTTACACAAACTAGAAGCTTCTTTCTTCCTTACTCATCAGACCCATTCTCACCAAGTCTTATTGGAAATTATCCATACTTTTCCTTTCATTGCTACCACCCTACTTTAAATGAAAACCTCCTTTAATTTAATAACTGTTGTCTTTCAGCTGATCTGCCAACCTCTTGTCTGACCTTCCTATTCCATCCCCAATACACATCTCCATCCTGCAGTCAGTGTCATAATGGGACCATCTGAAAAGAATTCTCATTGCTTGTTGAAAGAGATCTGGAAATGCCAGCAACCAAAATCAGATACCAATGCTCTAACTTCCTTTCATACCATATTTCCTATCAAAATAATAACCATAACAAAGTCTTTTGTGTAGATATGAAGGCACCAACTGGAAAAGCGAGGCATTCTTACAGTTGGAATAGGACTATTTGAGAAGGTTCAGAGGACTCAAAGAACACTACCACCTGTACGTTAGTGCTTGTTACTTTACTACTTTCCTGAAAACTTTCTACTTGTTAATATTGGATGGTGGTTAGCACTGAACTACAATGTGGTCCAAAAACTTAAAATGTGGCATCTAAATAAGGAAGAAAGTTATTCTCAGACAGGATATTTTTAGAAATCTAGATGAAATTTATGTTATACACTTTGAAGACGGTGGCCCAAAGACAACAGAACATCACCTTGGATTGGATGGCAATTGCCACTGATTCAGGTACAGTCACCATAGTGTCTGCACACAGTACACTTGCCCAATTATGGCAAGCATAACTAACTCACAGCTGGGCTAGATAATTCAAGCTGAGATCGAACAGACGCTCAAACTAGATCACATCAAAAGACCAGAAGCTCCTTGTTTTATGTGGAGAGGGGCCTTAAAGGATTTGGGGAACATTAAAATGTTCAGTCTGCTTTTTCACCGGTCCTTCAAGGGGGCTCCAAAGATGACCTTCTACTTTATCATACTAATAGATTAAGGAGGGAGGCAACCCAATCTTTAAAATATGCTCAACAACTGGGCTCTGTAGACTAGGAACATCAACTGTGGTGGAGCCAACTAAAATGGAGAAGAGAGGAAGCAGAGAGTAAAGTAGGCATGATCATAGTAACAGGCAGAATGCTGATTTGGAAGTTGGATGTTGGAAGATGGCCTGACCTACACAATAGTCCTGTGGCTATTTTGCTTTTTTTTTTTGGAGAGAGAGAGATTGCCTGAGGCTATTTTTAATTGCAGATGCCTATTTTAAACTGATGCTCTAAATATACTTGAGGGCTTGACTCGAGCATCCACAAAGTCACAGCATCTGCCCAGGCACCAGGCACAACTCAGTTCTCATGCACAGAGAAGATTGAATAAAAGAAAGGCTGGGAAGCTTGGGGAGTGTCCCTCTTTTACTGCCACACAGTGATAGTGTGAACCTTGCTCTTGCCCTTGACCCAGGTAAAAAAGGAAATCCTGAGAACTGCGATTTCTTTTAGATACACTTAGTCTCTGAGATAACACTAAGTCTTGGGATCCTAGGATCAAACTTGTCATGGATCCCCATGTCAGACTTTCTTCTCTTAACATTCAGATCTCCTTTGCCTTTGCAATGTGTGGTGAAACTGCAGAACATCCTGTGATCATTCGCTCTGGTGCCAGTGTATACCTGAACCAGACATCCTTGGCAACCACCAGAATCCCCATATTGGCCCTTGGCCATGGAAATAAGGGCCTTGTAATTCATTGGTTGAATGATTCTACCCAAAGAAAATGAAACAGTAGCACTTCCTGGCAAAACTGAAGAGATTAGTACAATTAAAAGACCTCTGTCTGGGCAGGCGTGTTGATGCCAATCAACTGAATTGCCCAGTTTGGCCTGGCTTAGAGGTGATGTAGGCAGGCACTAAGTGAAGGAGAGTGCTGCAGAATGGAAGTCATTTTCAGGGGTCACCTTAAAATACTACGGAGTATAGTATAGTCTCAACTGGAAATTTTATCTTCCCTTTACTTAGAAAAACAGATCCAACATGAGCTCCTTTGATTCCTAATATGTGGCTATTGATCTGGTTTCACGGTCAAGAAATTAGAGGAGAATTTGAACTGGTGATAAGAAATAGTAAGAAATGGTTATATGAATGGATTCTCAGAAGGTACCCAGACCTAAAAATATGGTGTATCATTACAAATCTCTCCAGAACACACTCCCTGCAGAAGAAGGTCTGTCTAGGATAGAACAACCCAGTATTAATGTCTAACCTCCTTAGTCCTACCACTGGGTCTGGTGAGACTTGGACAGATCCTGGGGTCATTTCCCCAGAGTTTCAAGATGGATAGGACAGCCGTCCGGTGGACATCAGTCATCCTGCTAACTGTCCCAGGCAGCCCAGGATGGCATCATAGGGAAAGAAGTCATGACAGGCTCTAACACATGTGTATCACATGATCACTGCCAACTAGGCTAGTTCTAAGCCAAGTGCCCAATCTGATACCAGTGAAATGAGATCTCATGCTGTAGTTCAGGGAAACCAGCCAGAAACCAGCCAGTGACAGATTCGTTTCCCTCAACCTCTAAATTGTAACAATTTGTTCTTGTTGAAATAGAGACTTATTCTGATGTTTTTTCCTTGCCTGTCGTAATTCTGTCAGCACCGTTACCCATGTAGTTATTAAATTTCCCTACAAGTCATGTGATACAGTTCAGACCAATGAGATGGAAGTAGATGTCTGTTGGAAATTTTAGGAAACATGTTCCTCTACTGATCGCATCCTCTTCCTCCTTCCTCCAACCTTTTTGCTAGTTGGAATACAGACATGATGCCTAGTGTTGCCACAAATGACCATGAGGCAACATTTGTGAGGAAGAAGGCATGACTGCCAAGACTGATGGACCAGAAACAGAGTCACTGATGTTATTATAAAGGCTGTCTGCCACCAACCTCTTCTTGAATGAGTCTAGTAAACCCTTTTCTCATCAAAGTCACTGTTGCTTACAGCCAACTGCAATCTTAGCTGTTTTAGTGTTCAGAGAAATTGCCTTAGGCAAGAGCGGAATGGTACCAGTTAAGAGAGATTTTTTTGTGAAATTGGGTTTTGTTTTGTGAAGTTTATTATCACTTTGAACCAAAGGTGAATAGGTACTGATTTTTCTCCCCTGGGTAAAATACATGGGTCTGGATGTTAAGGTAGGATGTTAGCCCTGACTATTGTACAGTAACTCGCTCTCAATATTCTTTTCTCTTTCGTTTTTTACTCTGTGCTTTGTTGTTTAAAGGTTTTAGTGATTCAGAAAGAAATTCTTCTATGAAGGAAAAATTAATGGCCTCACTGAATTGTTGCTGAGAATAATAGATGGTCATTTCAAGTTGTCCATGCCACTAGGAAAACATATGAAAACTACCCAGAAGATTGCCTGGTAAACTTAATTGCTCTGCCAGTCCTAGTGATAAAGCTAAGTGGAACACCACTGCCACCCACGTGGCACAGTCACTAAGGGTTTAGGGCCATGAAGAACTGAGATATGGGTTGCTGCAGTGGGTAAAGACCTTTGAACAAGGGACATCCCGGCAAAAGGTACAAGGAAGCTGGAATCAGTGATGAAAGGGAGAAGTCATTAAATAAGATTCTGATCAGTTCTAGAAATGAGAAATGAACTCTCTTGCTATGTTATCAGAAGACTTTCTCTTGTTCTTTACTTTCGCTTTACTCCTACTACATTATAGATAATGTTATCAGTAGCTAAATTTAACTGTTTTTCTATGTGTTGAAAAATAGCAATATAGTCTCATGATAACTAGAGGAGAATAAAAGATGATCTTTGCCTCATGAGCATCTGATTATATCAGGGAGATAAAAATATTAATAACAAGAAAAAAGAGCAAAACAAAACAAGTACAAGGGTATAGTAAGCACTCTGGTAAAATAAGTGCTTCCCGAAGAAGAGATTATTGAGGATTAGAAAATTCTAGAAAGGGGCTATAGGCAAGTGCAACAATCTGAGCTTGGCAGAGAGGTTATATTTGTGTGGATAGAATGAAACTGACAAGCTTACTATATTTGGTAAAACAGGATATTCCAAGTAAAAGGTATATCCAGGAAGAAATGAGGAGAAAGTGGCAGTGATTGTGCATAGAGATAAACTTTGGGTTGGTAGTTCTCCATCTGAAGACAGCCTCAACTCTCAGAAAGCTCCTATCTTTTCTTTGTGCAGAAAGCATGTTTGCAAAATCATCATGTTGTTTGATACATGAAAACTTTAAAAATACTTTTAAAATGCAGTCTTTTCTGTTCTACATTTTAATTTCACATAGTCTATTTTCAAATGCTCTGGATTTCTAAGGAAAATGTCTTGTCACTTTCAGCTGTTAATACCCTTTCATGAAGAAGTTTTATTCAGACCTGAAAAAAATGCAAAAGGACAAATGATAATGTTCTGCTTTCCATTGCATTCCCTTTCATCCAAAGTGCTCAAAGAACTTTGAAAGTGGTAGTTACATGTCTAAATAGCTATATTGCTGTACTATCATCTTTCTTTTAACCAATGAGAGTAAAACACAGAGCAGTCTGACTATTGACTCAAGTAGACGAGTGCCCAGGATCTAAGTTCAGAACTATCACAGCATTCTACAAACCAGGGCATACAGAGGAAAGAAAAAAAGGATATAGATCTTGCAAATAAAAAGAGGCAATTACCTTATCCTTCCTAGACCACGGAAAATCTGTTTACTGTTCAGCGTTTTCTTCATCCATGATTTAGGCAAAATAACTTGGAATGACGGGGGAGCCTTTGTACATCACTTAGAAACCTCAAGAATAGGCAGAAAAGGAATGCTTACTATTTTCCCAAATTTCTTTTGTTGACATGCACTTTTACAAACAAGACAAAATTTCACAAGATTTATTCCCCCCCCAAAAAAGAACTGCACTTACCTAAACGGGAAATACAAATTATCTCTTTGCCATTACTTCTATCTAGAATTTTCAATCAGTTCACACGCCTCTAATTTCCAGTAGTATGGATATGGGATGAAAACTCCTCGATGGAAAGGCTTCATTTGTAGTCTAAGCTCCAGAGTATTTTAATTCAAATTTATTTACAGAGTTCTCTTGAATTTTCAGAGTAGTCTTTCACAGTTAACAGTAGGTAGCAGGGTAAATAAACTTTAATCTGTAGTAGCATTTTCTCCCAGCAATTACAGGGTTAAATTATGAGGGAACAAGTGCTTTTGAAAATAAAGAACTCTGCAAAAGTGACCACTTAATTAAGGGCATTCAAATCCCTTGATGCCTTGGCTAATTCACCTGCCCCTTTTTTTGACCTAAAATAAACCATCTAATCCAAAACATGAGATTGTTTTTTTTTTCCTGGCCAATGAAGCCACAATTTGTCACTCAGGTCATTTACTGCCACATATTGCCATCAGTCACCCTAATGTAGTGCAAAGTCATGGTTATGACATTTAGGGTTTCTGGGTAGCCAATTTTAATGGGGAATAAATAATTTCTCCTGTTCAGCTAATACCTGTTGGTGTAGAAAGGTAATCCAAATGTCACTGCTCCATCTCTTTATAGAGGAAAAAGAATAATGAGCAACATCTGCTTTGAATATGTTCCCGGGGAAAAAGGCTTGAGGGCTAATCACAGAATGATCTGGGGGCTGTGTACGTCCACTAGGTACATAGCCATTAGGAAAACAAAACAAAACACAGGAAGCCTTGCAATCACGCCTGTGCCATCATAAGTGTATACATGTGTGCACACTTTTGCTCAAAAGGCAGAAAAAAGATCTGAAGTAGGAAACAGTACATAATAAATTTGTTTATTGCCTCTCTTTAATAAACAGTGGCAATAAGAGGGGCTTTTATGGATAGGTTTTTTTCCCTCCAGCTTGAACTTCTTTCCACTGGTGGGAAGAGCTGGTGGGAACCCCTGCAGGACACTCATAAATGGACAAATTTACAATCTGGCCTTGGCGAAGTGCCCCAAGCCACATCTTATCCAAGTTGCTTTTGTGCTCTTTCCACCACCTGTGATGCCAGAGGACATGGGGTCACAGCCTGACGCCTCCCCAGCACACGCACACACCAGCTTGCTTCCCCTCCATCAGCCATTTCCCATTTATCTGAAGGCTGAAGGCTTCTTTTGATTTCTTGGCTTCTTGCTTTGCAGAGATGTCTGGATATTTATTTATTTTTTTCTCCTTTTGGAAGGGTATGCCCAGACTTCTCTAGATTCCAAAATAGAAAAATAAACTCTGAAAATGAAGTAACCGTAACATGATCCCCTCAGGGCCCTGGACATCTGCTTTTTCCTGTTATGTTTTTAATTTGGCCATTCATTCCTCTGTACAAACTTGCAATGGACCGGTGTTCAAAGTAAACAAATAAAGATAGGGCCTCCTTTTAAATACCAAGTCACCTACTGTAATATCCAGCTCTGTTGAGGAAAAATATGTATTTCATACACAAGCTTTGTTCTCTCCTCTCCACTCTGGGTTCCATTATTCATTGAGGGCCTCTATTAGTCAGGGTTGTCTGGGTTAATTTGCAGTAAGAAATAATGCTAAATTGCACAGGCTGAAAACTTCAGTTTATTCATTTATTTTTTTTTTAAATACATGTATTTTATTATTCTTCATTACATTATTTCCCCCCCCCACCTGTCCGTGATAAGACAGAATTGATTTACAGAAAAGAATACAGAAAACACCAAAGCTCCTGGTAGTGGGAGAGATTTCAAGTAGG
>CAUYRH010041189.1:0-32066 GCA_963574655.1 Perodicticus potto | reverse complement strand
TTTTGAGACAGAGCCTCAAGCTGTCACCCTGGATAGAGTGCTGTGGCATCACAGCTCACAGCAACCTCCAATTCCTGGGCTCAAGCGAGTCTCTTGCCTCCGCCTCCCAAGTAGCTGGGACTACAGGCACCTGCCACAACGCCTGGCCAGTTTTTGGTTGCAGCCGTCATTGTTGTTTGGCGAGCCTGGGCTGGATTCGAACCCGCTAGCTCAGGTGTATGTGGCTGGCACCTTAGCCTGTTGAGCCACAGGTGCTGAGCTGCGTCTTTTCTTTCTTAACAGCTTTGATATTGAAATGGCTTTTAATAATTCAAATGGATTCCAAATTCAATAGGACATTTTTGCATCAAGTATTTTTTTTAAATAATGAAGCCTTTTCTAAAGCATACATGAAAGCTGCTTTACTAGTTTTAATTTTTCTTAGAATTTATGTAACAAAATTAAAACATCATTAATGGCCTATGTTAGCCAGTTTTCCCAAGTTGAATTTTAACTTTGAATCTATGAATTTTCTGTACCCTTTGAAGTTTTTGTGTGTTTTTCTTTGAGTAAATTCATTCACATTTTTAGAACTGTCAGTTAAATGTAGTAAGCTGTCTTTTACTCAGTTTTATTGATATTTAATTTATAGGCCATACAATTCAGTAGCTGTTAGTATAAACATAAAGTTATACAATCATCATCATGCTCTAATTCCAGATCATTTTCATCACCCCAAAAGGAAACCCATTACCTTTTATCAGAGTCATTGTCCCTTCATTCCTCTTCCTGTCCCCTAGCAACTACTAATCTACTAATGTCATTACTAGAGCTGTAAAAAAGGCGAGTCTTTTCATATTATTCTTCAAGAGTATTTGGTTATTGTGGCTCTTTGCTTTTCCACGTACAGTCTACAAAAGATCACGTTGAGAATGTTATTGGAATTCCATTGAATCTACAAATGAACTTGGGAAGAATTGACTTCTTTAAAATGTTGAATCTTAATCAAGAACATGGTGTAACTCTCCGTTTAAGTTTTAAACCCTTTTCAACAAAGTTTTATGTTTTCTTTATAATATGGTTATATATTTTCTTTTGTGCAGTTTATTCCTAGGTAACTCATACTACTTGTTATGAATTACATTTTCTAACTGGTGATGTTATTGCTGATATTAAGATCAGTTTTTTTGTTGTTGTATTTTTTTTTTTTTTTTTTTGAGACAGAGCCTCAAGCTGTCACCCTGGATAGAGTGCTGTAGAATCACAGTTCACAGCAACCTCCAATTCCTGGGCTCAAGCAAGTCTTCTGCCTCCGCCTCCCAAGTAGCTGGGACTACAGACGCCCGCCACAATGCCCGGCCAATTTTTGGTTGCAACCGTCATTGTTGTTTGGCAGGCCTGGGCTGGATTCGAACCCGCCAGCTCAGGTGTACATGGCTGGCGCCTTAGCCCGTTGAGTCACAGGCACTGAGCCTTTTGTTTTGTTTTTGAGATAGTCTCACTTTGTTGTACCAGTTCAGTGCAATGGCATCACAGCTCACAGCAACTTCAAACTGTTGAGCTCAAGTGATCCTCTTGCTTCAGCCTCCCAAATAACTGGTACTATAAGTGTCCACCACAGCACTTGGTTGATTTCTCTATTTTTAGTAGAGGTGGGATCTTGCTCCTCTTGGCTCAGGCTGATCTTAAATTCCTGAGCTTAAGCAGTCCATCTGCCTTGGCCTCCCAGAGGGCTAGGATTACAGGCGTGAGCCACTGCACCCAGCCATTTGATTTTTTAAATGTGATCTTGAATGTCATAACCTGGCAGAATTCTCTGGCTGCTTGAGTCTTTTGGATCTTTGGTGTAAATAATTATACTGCGTGGAAATTGTTGACACTCTTTTGTCTTTTCTAATCTGTTCTAGTTTTATTATGCATTGGTTAGGAATTTTTGAATGCTCAGTATGTTCTTAGTTTTTTTTTTTTTTTTTGAGACAGAGCCTCAAGCTATCACCCTGGGTAGAGTGCTGTGGCATCATAGCTCACAGCAACCTCCAACTCCTGGGCTCAAGCGATTCTCCTGTCTCCGCCTCCCAAGTAGCTGGGACTATAGGCACCTGCCACAACGCCTGGCTATTTTTTTTTTGGTTGCAGCCATCATTGTTGTTTGGTGGGCCCTGGCTGGATTCGAATCTGCCAGCTCAGGTGTATGTGGCTGGCGCCTCAGCCGCTTGAGCCACAGGCGCCGAGCCTGTTCTTAGTTTTTAATAATTCATATTAAATAGTTTTCAAATCAGCCTTCTCCTAAAAGATAGTAGTTATTTCTTTATTTTTGTTCTTTTTTTTGAGAGAGTCTCACTATGTCGCCTTTGTGAGAGTGCTGTGGTGTCACAGGTCGCAGCAACCTCCAACTCTTGGGCTTAAGCGATTCTCTTGTCTCAGCCTCCCAAGCAGCTAGGACCACAGGTGCCCCCCACAACGCCCCGCTGTTTTTTGATTGTGGTTGTCGTTGTTTGGCAGGCCTGGGCTGGATTCAAACACACCAGCCTCGGTGTATGTGGCTAGTGCCCTATCTGCTTAGCTATAGGCACTGAGCCAATAATTATTTCTTACTTAGAAAGGGTTTATCAGACCTGTAAGGAAAGGAGAGGTATTTTATCTTTTCTTTACTTGAGAATCTAATTTTGGACAATTTAAACTTTATCAGTTTAGATGTTATTTCTATGTTATTCAGATCTGGAACTTATAACAGTCACAGTGCCTTTTATTTTTTTAGAGACAGAGTCTGGCTGTTGTCCAGGCTGAAGTGCAGTGGCACAATCACAGTTCACTAAAGCCTCAAACTCTCGAGCTGAGGCCATTCTCTTGCTTCAGCTTTCCCAAGAACTAGCATCACTATGCCTGGCTAATTTTTTTTTTTGAGACAGAGTCTCAAGTGTTGCCCTGGGTAGAGTGCCGTGGTGTCATAGTTCACAGCAACCTCCAACTTGGTCTCAAGTGATCCTCTTGCCTCAGTTTTTCCATTTTTTAGTAGAGATGGGGGGTCTCACTTTTGCTCAGGCTGATCTTGAACTCGTGAGCTCAAGCATTCCACCCACCTCAACCTCCCAGAGTGCTAGGATTACAGGTGTGAGTCACTGTGCCCTGCCTAATTTTTTTTTTTTTTTTTAAATAAAAATGGCAGGCGCCGCCTGTGGTTCAGTGAGTTGGGCACTGGCCCCATATACCGAGGGTGGTGGGTTCAAGCCCGGCCCTAGCCAAATTGCAAAAACAGAAAAATAGCCAGGTGTTGTGACAGCCGCCTGTAGTCCCAGCTACTCGGGAGGCTAAGGTAGGAGAATCGCCTAAGCCCAGGAGTTGGAGGTTGCTGTGAGCTGTGTGACACCACGGCATTCTACCAAGGGCAATAAAGTAAGACTCTGTCTCTACAAAAAAATAAATAAATAAAAATGGCATCTCACTATGTCGCCTGGTCTCAAGACTCCTAGCCTCAAGTGATCATCCTGGCTTGGCTCCTCAAAGCTCCGGGATTACAGGTATAAGCCACCTGGTCCCTTTTTATTTTTTAAAACTTCTGACTTGAGGGAGAATATTTCGTTTAGGTTTGTTTATTACTGATGCTTTTTTAATCCATCATTAGCATCTTTTTCCAGTTGCCTTGCCAAACAAGTATACTTTATTCGTTTTAAAAATATGTGTGTTAATAGGTGAATATAGGTAAAAAGGACGTGGCAAGTGTTTTTGGTGCTGTTTTACTCTTCCATCTTTTCTGTAAATTTGAACTTAATTCCATATAAAAATGTTTGAAATATATTTGTAAAAGTAATACACGTCCAAGGTCAGAAAGGGTCCAGAATAAATAATCCTGTTAATTTAAAAAAGACAACTCAATCAAAAAAAAATGGTGAAAGACTTGGATACTTCAAATGGTAGAGATGAGTATGGCTAATAAGGGCATGAGCACTCCGAAATCTTTAGTCCTTAGGCAAATGAAAATTAAAACCATGATGAGATATCATTACCTTTCCACTAGAATGGCTAAAATAAGACTGATCAAATATCACTGAGCAATTGGAGCTTTCATACTGTGCCATTGGGAGTATAAATCTTTGGAAATTTGTTTGACAGGGTTTTTTTGTGTGTGTGTGTTTTAAAGTTAAATTTTGATCCATCTTATGACTTAGCTATTTTACCCAGGATACAGGGGTCCTCAAATTATGGCCCGCGGGCCAAATGCGGCGGTGTGAATTGTATTTGTTCACGTTTTGTTTTTTACTTCAAAATAAGATATGTGCAGTGTGCATAGGAATTTGTTCATAGTTTTTAAACTATAGTCCGGCTCTCCAATGGTCTGAGGGACAGTGAATTGGCCCCATGTTTAAAAAAGTTTGAGGACGCCTGCGGGCCTAGACATTTACCCAGGATAAATGAAAGCACATGTATAAACGATGGTGTACAAAAATGTTCATGTTAACTGTATTTATAATAGCCAAAATCTGGAAATAACTCAAATGTCCATTAACAAGAGAATAAACAAACAGTTGTACATACTCTGTAGTAATAATTAACAAACTACAAATGAATGCAATACAAATGAATATGAACATTAGGCTAAGCAAAAGAAGCCAGATAGATAGGAGCACATATTGTATGTTTTCATTTACATGAGCCCAAGAACAGGCAAAAGTAATTTATGGTAATAGAAATCAGAGGACTGATTGCCTTAGTGTAATGGGGGACGGACAGTGTAGAGTGAGGATTGATTAGTAATGGGTACAAGGAATCTTGAGGGTGTTGGAAATGTTATCCATCTTGATATATCTTTATGAAAATTCATTAAACTTATTACACTTAGGATCTGTGCATGTCACTGCATATAAATTATACCTTAATTTTTGAAAAATAGGAGAAAGGATATGAAGAGGCATATGTATTCCAGGGTCATTCTGTGACATAAACAAAACACAGTCATCACACTCAGGAAATTTTTTTCTTGAGGGTTCTTGCTATGTTTCCCAGGTTGGCCTCAAACTACTGGGCTCAAGTGATTCCCTCTACCTTAGCCTCTTGAGTACCTCGGACTATAGGCACATTACTCAACTTGTTACTTAGGAAATTTCATGTTACTCCAACAGGGGCGGTGCCTGTAGCTCAGTGGGTAGGGCGTCGGCCACATGCACCAGGGCTGCTGGGTGCAAGCTAAAAACAAAACAAATAGTCGGGCGTTGTGTTTGGTGCGTGTAGTCCCTGCTACTTGGGAGGTTGAGGCAAGAGAATCACTTAAGCCCAAAAATTGGAGGTTGCTATGAGCTGTGACACCATGGCACTCTACTAAGGGCAACATAGTGAGACTCTGTCTCAATAATAATAAAAAAAATTACAAAAAAATCCAACACTACCATCTAGTATGCAGCTCACATTCAAATATCCCAATATTATCTTAAAATTTGGCATGAGTAGGTCCCTCAAACCACCTGCCCCCGTGGTAACTGTGATGATAGATGTGTTAATTTTGATTATTTCATAACTGTATACATATACCAAACAATTACATTGTTCAATTTGAATACATACAATTTTAATAAAGCTAAGGAAAAACCAAAAAACTATAGCATTTTTTTAATATTTAGGATTTTATAAAAGATCACCCATTATGTATTCTTTTTTAAAGCTTCTTGATGAAAAATTATCCTTGCAAAAAAAATGAAATTTGAGTCCTAAGGCATATTTTCTGGCACCTATAATCTTCTATAACCCATTTCCTTTTTGTCAAACTTCTAGAGTTAATGTATGAAAAATTAGTGTTAAGGCTGAGTGTGGTAATCCTAGCACACTGGGAGGCCAAAGTGGGCGGATTGTTTGAGCTCAAGGATTCAAGACCAGCCTGAGCAAGAAGGAGACCCTGACTCTACTAAAAATAGAAAATCTAGCCAGGTGTAGTGGCCGGCACCTGTAGTCCCAGTTACACTAGAGGCTGAGGAAAGAGGATTGCATGAGCCCAAGAGTTTGATGATGCCACACAGCACTCTACCCAGGACAACAGAGTGAGACTCTGTCTCAAAAAAAAAAAAAAAAAAAAAAAGGTAATGTTATCAAACTTAATAGAGTTTATATGGAAAGGTTAATGCTCTTAAAAATTGCAGGATTAGGGGCGACGCCTGTGGCTCAGTCAGTAAAATGCTGGCCCCATATACCGAGAGTGGTAGGTTCAGACCCAGCCCTGGCTGAACTGCAACAAAAAAATAGCTGGGCGTTGTGGTGGGCGCCTGTAGTCCCAGCTACTGGGGAGGCTGAGACAAGAGAATCGCCTAAGCCCAGGAGCTGGAGGTTGCTGTGAGCTGTGAAGCCACAGCACTCTACCGAGAGCAATAAAGTAAGACTCTGTCTCTACAAAAAAAAAAAAAGAAAAAAAAATTGCAGGATTATAATTGCTAATATTTATTTATTTATTTTGAGACAGAGTCACCCTCGGTAGAGTGCTGTTAGCATCACAGCTCACAGCTTACCTCCAGCTCTTGGGCGTAAGTGATTCTCTTGCCTCAGCTTCCCAAGTAGCTGGGAGTACAGGTGCCTGCTACAACCCGAGGCTGTTGTTGTTGTTGTAGTTGTCATTGTTAGCAGGCCTGGGCTAGGTTCGAACTTGCCTGCCGTGGTGTATGTGACTGGTGCCTATCCACTGAGGTGCGGGTGCCGAGCCATAGTTTTTCTTAAAAGTTTCATTTTCCTGGCATGGGGCCATGGCTCATGCCAGTAATCTTGGAACTCTGGGAGGCCTTGTGCTCATGAGTTCTAGCCCAGCCTGAGCCAGAGTGAGACCCCATCTCTGAAATAGCCGGTGTGGCAGCAGTTTATAGTCCCAGCTACTTGGGAGACTGAAGTAAGAGGATCACTTGAGCCCAGGAGTTTGAGGTTGCTGTGAGCTATGATGCCACCGCACTGTACCAAGGGTAACAAGGTGAGATTCTGTCTCAAAAAAAAAAATGTAGCCTGGTATTGTGACAGGCACTTGTAGCTCCAGCTGCTTGGGAAGCTGAGGAGAGAAGATCGCTGGAGCCAAAGAGTTTGAAGTTGCTGTGAGCTATGACTCTACTGTGAGCCACAGCACTCTACCCAGGGGGAGCAAGTGAGACTTTATCTCCAAAAAAAAAAAAGTTTCATTTTTCTATTTGTTTTTCGCTGAAAAATGTATGGCTTTAGAAATTTCCGGGCAGTTTGAATTGCAAACAAGAATACCCTATTTCTGTTTATTTGATTGATGAGATTTGTAATCAGCAGTAGGTTTCTTTACTTAGCAGTTGGTAAAGCATTTAGCACCTTAATTTTTCTTTTTAAACATTATTCTCTTGATCACAGAAAACAATACATGTTAATTGTAGAATATGCACCAAATTAAAAGTACTTAAAACTCTACTACTGAAGGCTGGGCACGTTTGATCACCCACCACTCTGGGAGGCTGAGGCAGGTGGATTGCCTGAGCTCATGGGTTCAAGACCAGCCTGAGCCAGACCAAGATCTCCTCTCTAAAAATAGCCAGGCATAGTGGCGGGCTCCTGTAGTCCCAGCTACTTGGGAGGCTGAGGCGAGAGAATCGCTTAAGCCAGGAGTTTGTGGTTGCTGTGAGCTGTGACGCCACACACTCTACCCAGGATGACAAAGTGAGACTCTTGTCTCAAAAAACAAATAAAACAAAACAAACAAACAAACAAAAGACTCTACCACTGAGAGATATCATGGTTAACAACTCATGAGAATTTCACTTGTGTTTTTCTATATAAAAACATTCACACAGGCTCAGCACCTGTAGTTCAGTAGCTAGGGTGCCAGCCATATACACTGGAGCTGGCGGTTTGAACCCAGCCCGGGGTTGCCAAACAACAATGACAACTACATCCAAAAAATATCCGGGTGTTGTGGCAGGCGCCTGTGGTCCCAGATTCTTGGGAAGCTGAGGTAAGAGAATTGCTTAAGCCAAAGAGTTTGAGGTTGCTGTGAGCTGTGATGCCATGACACACTACCTAGGGCGACATAGTGTGACTCTGTCTCAAAAAAAACCCAAACAAAACATTCACACAGATTTTTATTTTTAAAAAAGGATGATGTAATAATACTATAGGAATTTTTAACTACCTAATTCATTAACTGTATCATCAGCATTTCTCCTTCCATTAAATACTCTACGTGTACAGCTTTATTTTAAAGGCCTGTCTATGGTAGTGTTACTCGTTGGAAAAGTAATTATTTTTGTTTTTAAACTTTTTAAATTTTAAAAATATAATATAGTGAAATGCATAGGACACAAATGCATAATTCACCTTAATGAATTATTATAAAGTGAACACCCTTGTAACTGCTACTCAGGTCAAGACATTGAACATGGCCAACAGCCAGGAGCCCTCTGCGTGCTCCTTGCCAGTCACAGCCCCATTCTTCCCCCTAAAGGTAACTACTATCCTGACTTTATGAAAGTTATTTTCTTGCTTTTCTTTGTTTCCTATGTTTGCCTTCCTGTCACTGTAGTTTGCTTGTTTTTAAACTGTTTATAAATGGTATCATCACAACATACATTCTTTTGTGTCTGGCTTTCCTCTGATACTTTGTTTTTAAGAGTTATCTGTCTTCATTTTTTTATTGTATAATCCTTTTATTGAATACACTACGACTTATTAATTCTACTGTTGATGGCCACGCTGCTTGTTTGTAGTCCAGGTTATGAATGCGGCATCCATGAACATTCTGGTTGTGTTTCCTGATATGTGTACGTATGCATGAACTTCTCTAGGGGATTTAAACCTAGGAGTGACATTGCTAGGGTAGGAGGATGTTTGTATCTTCACCTGTACCAAATAATGCCAACATGTTTCTTAAATGATCAGGTCAGTTTTCAGTGTACCTGTTCTGCATCCTTATTAACACTACTTAGTATTATCAAACTTTTAATTTTAGCCATTCTGGTGGATATGGTGATAGCTCGTGTTTTTTTTTTTTTTTTTAATTTGCATTATTTTGTGTTGTCCTTATTGTTACTAAGGATACCCTTCATGTATCTGTTGGCCATTTAGATATATCGTCTTTTGTGCAGGGCCTAATTCATCTTTTTATTTTTCTTCTGTGTTGCTTTTTCTCATTTTACATAGTTTAGATACCAATTCTTATATCATTGGTTAACAGGGTTGCAAACATCTCCTCTAACCTTGAGGTAGTTTGACCTTTTCACTTTATTCTTTTGGTGAATAGAAGATTTTCATTTTAATGTAGTTTAATTGGTTAATTTTCTTTGCTGTCAGAGTTAATGCTTTTCATGTCCTGTATAGGTCTTAGAAGTACTGGATAAAAAATTGTATAAATTTTTTTAGGTTTTTGCTAGCAGTTTACTCTCCTGCTGGTAGTGCATGAACCTTTTAGTACCATTTTTATTTTCACCAACAGTGTATATATGATTTTCCCACATACTTGCCGGAATTGGAGATTTGAGGTCAACTTTGCCAATGTAATTGACTGCCTTGATTCATTAATGAGTATTTTATCTTAGTTTACCCCTAAGAGTCAGAGATTAAGTTTGTTTCATTATTTTAAGAACAAGGTATAAGCATATCTGTAAGATTAATAAAAAAATATTCTTTAGCTTTTGATTCTGAGGAGCATTTGATGGCCAGTAGTGAAAAGAGATAAAGATCTAAAAAGCAGTTTTCTTTTTTATTAATTTGAGACCACATGATTTTGGCTAAAATTAATAAAACAAATTTAAACTAGATTGATTAAACCATAATGCACTGGATCAAGAGATCCATTAAATTTGAGTTAGATTGTTGTGGGTTCCCCTTTTAAATTTATGGTATATTTTTAAGAGCTAGAATCGTGACTACCTATTCACACATTTTTATCCAAAGAAGATGACATTTCCTTCTTTTACCCCAACTGTTCTCTTCCTCTCTCCAGCCCCCAATATTCATTTCATATTTCTTCCTCGTGTTGGGATGTGAGACAGCTAAGTTCTCCTTGGGAGTGAGTGGAGTTTTTTGAGACTATATATACAGTGAGCCTGTTGGAAGAAGCTTTAGTTAGGAGATAAAATTTGGAATGAAGCTCTTCCCTCTACTCAAGTCTTGTTGCCATAATTTTAGTTTGGTTGATCTTCCTCATTTTTCACTGGACTTCTGTCATAGTCTAACTCTTGTTCCTGCTTCTGTACTTCTGTGGTTGCCAGAATGAAATTCCTAAATCTCAGATCATTCCCCTGATTAATATCCTTCAGAAACTGTGGAATAGTCATAGTTTTATCTCTCCCCATGTCCTCTTGTACTCTCTCTAGCCTCCTACTTAACCAGTTCCACATAGCCCTACTGAAATCACAAATTTCCTTGAGTTTCTTTTGTGTTTGCTTATCTCACTGTCTAGAACTTCCTACTTTCTTACTGCTGACCTTCTGCTCAGTAGCTAACTTTAAAACTCAGCAGCTTAGGTAACACATCCTCTTAGAAGCCTTGTGTCCCTGCTCCTGATTTATGCTCTGTACCTATGCCCTCTTTCCCCCATTTCAGTGAGTTAGGTGCCCCCTCTTCTGGGCAGTGTTACTTCTTTTGCTATGTTTATATTGTATTTGATTTTCTTTTCTACTCAGTTGAACTCCCTCAGGGTAGGGCTCTGATTCCCACTTCTTATAACCCCACCCTCCCCAGAACAGCATGGTGTAGCTTATAGGAAGCACCCTATGAATGTTTAATGCAAAATTATATTTAACTTTATTAATGATATATTTATGAAAAGAACTTAAGAAAGAGGTCAGTTAAACAGAGATATGAGTTTATCAATATTCTAAACCCGTCTTCTCCCAAAGCATACAAATTTAGGAATGCTCACCGTGCTTGTAGGATTTGTAGGATTTCGTTCACCTGAGTTGTGCCTTGCTGTCACAGAAGGATGCCTTGCAGTGGTCTCGCAACCCAGCTGCAGCGGAGGGAGAAGAGCCAGAGGACACAGCTGATGTGGAGAGCTGTGGGTCTAATGAAGCCAGCACTGTGAGTGGTGAAAATGATGGTAAGGACCCTTAACTGCATGGGTGAGGGAGCCACAACAGGTGCTAGGAACTAATCTTTGTTTTCCTCTTTTCCAGTATCTCTTGATGAAACATCTTCAAATGCATCATGTTCTACAGAATCTCACAGCCGGCCTCTTTCTAATCCCAGAGATAGCAATAGAGCTTCCTCACAGGTAGGGAGACAAGACTAGGAGGTGAATGATGGCAGGCACAAAACAAGATTCTTCCTCTTGCTAGGTAGCTATGGACGTGGTCAAAGAGTGGAGAACAGAAGTTTGGTCTCCACTTGTTAGTGCCATTTTGGGCAGTATGCCTGGGAGGAAAATTTATTTTGGGGAGGGTATTGAATTTGGGGGCATTTAAATGGCCCCAGGACCATGGCTGAGTGGTTCGTTCTTATAAAACACACATGAACATCTGGGGAGAAATACAGTGTAGTGCAGACTGATGAGAACATGAGTTTGGCATTCAGTAGTTTGAGTGATAGCCCTGCCACTTACTAGCTATAGGACTTAGGGCAAATTCTTGACCTGCAAAATGGGGGTAATAATACTGTCTTGTAGCTTCAGGTTATCCTTGGCATGATGCCTGGCTGTCAGTGCCCTTGCAAGCTTTGCCCGGTATATCTAATCGATCTATTTTACAAAAGAATAGGTAGAGATAGAATCAATAGGGAGTGCTGTGATGACTTGCTGGTGACTTGGGCTCCATTTTTATTCCCTCTGGGAACACAGGCAAACAAACAAAAGAAAAAGACTGGGGTGATGCTACCTCGAGTTGTCCTGACTCCTCTGAAGGTAAACGGGGCCCACGTGGAATCTGCATCAGGTATGTGTAAACTCATGATTGTGATACTTTTTCCTTAGGTCCTGGGGACCTGGTCTCCCTCTGTCAGCAGTTTCTGACCTAGTAGTGTGATGCTAGTAGAGCTATTGGGCCAGAGTCAGGAGATCCAGCCCCTCTGGAAGGCAACAGGCTGTGGTGGTGAGGCCTGCCGTGGGTTATCGTGCTGGGCTGAGCTCTATGCGCTGCTCTTTGCCTCCCAGGGCAGTCGTGAGGATCCACTGAACGATTGTGTCAGTGCATTGTAAAAGGCGCAGTGCTGTACAAATAAAGGTGATGGTTTGGCATTCTTAAAGTGGTATTTTAAAGCCAGACCATAAGGTGGTGGTTTCTGCCAGCCCAAGGCTGGGAGATGGCAGCACTCTGGTATTGCTGGCAGCATCTCGGGGAGAGCTGGGAGATACAAGCTTGTCTGAGAGCCATGGGCGCGGCATGTGATGCTTTTGACCAGTGGAATGCTGTGCCTTCAGGGTTCTCGGGTCGCCACGCTGATGGCGAGAGTGGCAGCCCATCCAGCAGCAGCAGCGGCTCTCTGGCCCTGGGCAGCGCTGCTATTCGTGGCCAGGCCGAGGTCGCCCAGGACCCTGCCCCACTCCTGAGAGGCTTCCGGAAGCCAGCCACAGGTGAGTGGCTTGGCACTCATTTCTCTGCCTGTAATGGGATCCCCAGCAGGCCTAGTGAGAAGATGATGTCTCCTATTAAAAGTTCCTTTAGCAGTTTATTTTTACTTCTTGGGTGGCCCTCCATTTTTTATTTTTATCTTATAATTTGGTTATTTCCTGTGTAGATCTCTGCTAGACTGTGAGAGAACTCCATGCAGGCAGAGATTGTGCCACATTGCTCCTTGTATGTTGCTGTAGGGCCTAGCCTGTGCCTGCCTTGATACAGCTTAGCAAGTATTTGAGTGAGTGAAAATTGCTTCTGAAATTCTCAGTGAAGAACTCCAACACCTGTTTCTTTTTTTTTCTTTCTTCGGTAGCTTCCTGCCACATTTGTTCTCAATATCTGTAGTCTCTACCAGACTCCCCCCACCACTTTTTTTTAATCAATATGTTGGGTGGAAGCATATGTCAAATTTTAGGGATGCAATTAATTTAGGTAGTGCTACACTGTGTATCTGTCACCCCCCAGGAAGTTTATTTGCAATGCTAGTATGCTGTTTGCTATTTCAGGATTTATTTCTTATAGCCCACATGCTAACATTTTTTGTAAATGGGCCACACGAAACCATTAAGTAGACTAGCCTTTGCTTCTGAAAATTAATAAACCATTGCTCAAGTGGGAACAAGGTTTGCTGTCTTACTGCTTTTCCAGCTCATCAGCAGTGCTTATCCATGGTCTCACAGGTCTCTATTATTAGTGTGTTTTTCAAATAAAGTAACATTTGCTTAGGCTTTTGTGAAAGGTATTAACATCTCAGTTGGCTTTTAACAACCCTTAGTACATTTCTACATGGAGATCAGACTTCTCCAGCTTATTCACGGAGGACTTTTGCAGATTTTCTGTAGTACACTAACTAGATTTGCTTTTAGACAACTTAAGTCATTTCTCCAGTTGGGCTTTGTGGACCCTGTTCTCCAGCTTCGGAGGGAAGCTCAGAACCTGCCCCCGCCTGGTTTTTCTTGGGAAGAATGTCCTCTTCAGGCTGTGACATAAAGTGTTGTCTGAGGGGATGCAAGGCCAAGTGTTCTCTTAGGTTGATTGCAATGACAGTAACCCGGAAAGAACAATTATAACATACAGGTTAGGATGGACTGGACAATTAAGCAGATTATGTGCAGATAAGGGGTAGCTTGGGTGCTACCACCAAAATTTTCCCATCAGTTGGCGTTTACTTTTTTGCTTTAAAAAGTTGAATATCTATACCTCGGTGCTGCTTGCCTCAAAAATCACAGGTCAGATGAAACGCAACAGAGGAGAAGAGATAGATTTTGAGACGCCTGGATCCATTCTTGTCAACACCAACCTCCGCGCCCTAATTAACTCTCGGACCTTCCATGCCCTTCCATCGCACTTCCAGCAGCAGCTCCTCTTCCTCCTGCCTGAAGTGGACAGACAGGTACACACAGGCAGCCTTCTTGTCTCTTTCTGGGTGGGCTTCTCTTCCTTTTTACATTTATTTATTGGATTCCCCCTACCTTGATCCTTCTAGGTGGGGACAGATGGCCTGTTGCGTCTTAGCAGCAGTGCACTAAATAATGAGTTTTTTACCCATGCGGCTCAGAGCTGGCGGGAACGCCTGGCTGATGGTAAGTAGACTTTGTCATCCCAGATCAGTTGAGATGGCACCTTCTGTGTGTGGTGTGGCATGTCTCCTGTTATTTAAAACCTAAGCACTCTGGCTCGGCCCCTGTGGCTCAGCGGTCTAAGGCGCCAGCCACATACACCTAAGCTGGCGGGTTCGAATCCAGCCCGGGCCGCCAAAACAATAATGAAGTCTGCAACCACAAAAAAAAAAAAAAAAAAAAAAAATGGCCGGACGTGTGGGAGGCGGAGGCAGGAGACTCGCTTGAGCCCGGGAGTTGGAGGTTGCTGTGAGCTGTGATGCCACGGCATTCTATCCAGGGTGACAGCTTGAGGCTCTGTCTCAAAAAAAAAAAAACCTACGTACTCATTTTTTATCAATCTTTTTCTTTTCAAGGGCTATTCCATATAAGGCAGGCTTTCCTCACAATATTAGTTAAGTGTAGCGGGTTTAATTAAGGTGCCACACAGCTCTGAAGAAGTAACAGGATATCTGGAATTGCACTGTGTTGTATGTACATGGAGTGTACTTGTCACTTAGAGTGATTGTTAGCTTCTCTGAATTTAATTTTGTCGATGAGCTACAGGGGGAATGTGTTGGGAGGACTCCAAGATCACTCCTAGGTTTGATGATTTGTTGGCAGGACTCCGAATACAGTCATGCCCAAGTTTATGATGTATTACTATAAAAGAATACAAAGCAAACTTAGCAAAGGGGGATATACATACAGGGAGGCACCCTGAGGTCCAGAGGAAAGGAGATTTGGGCTTCCAAAGATCCTCTCTCAGTGGAGTCACATGGGACACACTTAATTCCCCAGCAACAGATTGTGACAATGTGTGTGAAATATCTACTAGGGAAGCCTGTTAAAGAATTCCCAGGGTTTTTATTGGGAGGTAACCATGTAGGAAGTCAGTGCCTGGCACATATCCAGATTCCCAAAAGGAAAGCAGATGTTCACCATAAACCGTATTGTTTGCATAGTTTAGGGACAGTGAGCCACTCCTTTCAGTTATGGTGATGGGAACCCTCCTGAAATCCTCAGTCCCAGATGTCAGCCAAGGACCATCCTCAAAAGTAGAGGCCTTTCTAAGTAAGGGTAAACAATCAGGCCTACTATGTTAATTTGCTTCTCC
This sequence comes from Perodicticus potto, assembly GCA_963574655.1. Classification (NCBI taxonomy): domain Eukaryota; kingdom Metazoa; phylum Chordata; class Mammalia; order Primates; family Lorisidae; genus Perodicticus; species Perodicticus potto. The sequence goes on along the minus strand of CAUYRH010041189.1, from coordinate 16,845 downwards.
ACAGGAAGTGAGAATTGTTTGTTGTTTAGGTTTTTGATCAATGTGTGGCTTGCCCTTGGATGACTGAGTACTGCAAGGAAGAGTAAATTCTGCTTATAGCAGACTTGTTAGCTCTGTCCTGAGTAAAAGCATGATGTGGGAGTGCCTCTGGGAGAGACAGGAGTGTGTTCTTTTAAAATTCCTGGTATAATACAACTGGAAGTTTTAGATGTTCATAATACCCTGATGGCATTCACTTAGAAAAGTTGTATTTCTCTTTAGGTGAATTCACTCATGAGATGCAAGTCAGGATAAGACAGGAAATGGAGAAGGAAAAGAAGGTGGAACAATGGAAAGAAAAGTTCTTTGAAGACTACTATGGACAGAAGTAAGGCACTTTTAGCTATGAGTCTTGGTCTGGGCTTTTGAGGGGATGGGGTCAGATGGTCTCAATAGTGAATACAGACATTTTCTGGGTTACAAACAAGATAGCCTCTATAGGTTGGTTCTTAAGGTTGAATTTATTGTATGTAAGTTGGAACAGTTGCATTTATGTATCACCTATAATAGCCTCTGTTTGTAAGTGGTCGTACGTAAGTTGGAAATGTATAACTTGCAAACTACATTTGTTGGGCCAGAATGTGAAGATTTTGTGACTTGGATCACTTAACTTAATGCCTTTCATGGTGAAGCTAATGTATTTTTTTGTAGTTAGTGTTAATGCACTGTGCAGATTTGTTTTGTTCTGAGATACTGTGCTTCTAGGTGTGTGTTATTCATAGATATAAAAGAGACATGTTCTGTCTGGCCTGTAACTGATGGTTTGAATCTGGTTTGCAGATTGGGTTTGACCAAAGAAGAGTCATTGCAGCAGAATGTGGGCCAGGAGGAGGCTGAAATCAAGAGTGGCTTGCGTATCCCAGGAGAATCAGTGCGGCCACAGCGTGGTGTGGCCACCCGACAGCGAGATGGGCATTTTAAGAAACGATCTCGGCCAGATCTCCGAACCAGAGCCAGAAAGAATCTATACAAAAAACAAGAGTCAGAACAAGCAGGGGTTGCTAAGGATGCAAAATCCGTGGCACCAGACATCCCCCTCTACAAAGATGGAGAGGCTGAAACCAACTTAGCAGGGAGAAGCAGTCCCCACTTGCCAGGCATATCCTCTGCAGCACCCAACCCAGAGGGTCCCAAGTTCCCAACTGAACCCACAGGTTCCCAGATCCCAACTGAGCTGGACAACTTGGCACGTGCCTCTGCCTCTCCAGACAGAATTCCTAACTTGCCTCCAGAGACTGTGGACCAGGAGCCCAAGGATCAGAAGAGGAAATCCTTTGAGCAGACGGCCTCTGCATCCTTTCCCGAAAAGAAGCCACGGCTTGAAGATCGTCAGTCCTTTCGTAACACAATTGCAAGTGTTCACACCGAAAAGCCACAGCCCACTAAAGAGGAGCCCAAAGTCCCGCCCATCCGGGTAGGAGACTGTTTAATTCTTGGCTGCCCTGGAGCTAGATTTCCTTTAAGGGTCATAAGATTATAGAGCCCCTTTGCCCTGGGGCTTTGAGTTAATTCTGTGGGAATGTAGAGCTTCCTATGAGAGCCTTTCTGGGACTGATTAAAGTTTAGAGAGATTCTTTGCTTCCTTTTTGTTCACTCTTGAAGTTATCTCTAGAGATCAAAATCTTTTGGAGTTTTTAAATCTTTTATTAGGTAGTGTTAGATTCTTTGCTGTAGTGACTCACACCGTCCCACCAGAAATTAAATTTAGATATGTGGCATATAACAGCCCTTGAGTAGAATCTTCTCCAAATGGTGTGGTGTCATGAGCAGCCATTTTACTATGCTTATTTCATTTTTACGGAAATTGATTCTGTATGCTATGACTCCTATGCTCCTAGAATACTAGTTTTGCTTTACAGTTCCTAGGTCAGATTACTTAGTCAATTAAAACTGTTTTCTAACTATTTTCTTGCAGATTCAACTTTCACGTATCAAACCACCCTGGGTGGTTAAAGGTCAGCCCACTTACCAGATATGCCCCCGGATTGTCCCCATCACGGAGCCCTCCTACCGGGGCTGGACTGGCGCCAGGACCCTCGCAGACATTAAAGCCCGTGCTCTGCAAGTCCGAGGGGCGAGAGGCCACCAATGCCATCGAGAGGCGGCCACCACTGCCATCGGAGGTGGGGGTGGCCCGGGTGGAGGTGGCGGCGGGGCCACCGATGAGGGAGGTGGCAGAAGCAACAGCAGCAGTGGTGATGGTAGTGAGGCCTGTGGCCACCCTGAGCCCAGGGGAACCCCGAGCACCTCTGGAGAGTGTGCGTCAGATCTACAGCGAACACAACTATTGCCGCCTTGTTCTCTAAGTGGGGAGCATACTCAGGCTGGAACTGCTGTGTCTAAAGCCAGGAGAGAGGACATGGCTTCTCCTAAACAGGAGGAAAGCTGCCCGCTACAGAGGGTTCCAGGTGTATTCTCAAGAGGGCTGGAAGATGCCTCCCAACTCGCCATTGCTCCCACTGGGGACCAGCCATGCCAGGCTTTGCCTCCACTGTCTTCCCAAACCCCAGTAACTGAGATTTTAGTTGAGCAGCCTAAGTTGCATCTAGATGTTAGAACTGAATGTGAGTCTGATACCACTTTCTGGGAAAGGGATAATGAGGAACGAGGACCCAGAGTCCCCCCAGAGGAAGGTCCCATTCAGTCTCTGGTAGGAGATGTATTAGAAGAAGAAACTGCCTTGGCTCTTGATGGTGATCCCACTGTGACAGGTCCTGTAGATGTGACCCTTAGTTCCACACCTGAATCATCATTGGCTGATTGCCTGCAGGACAAACCATTTGATGAAAAAGTAGGACTTGGTGACCTATGCCCTTACATGAGGGAAAGTGATTCTAGGCAAGAACACTTAAAAACCAAGGTACTCGCTTCTGAGAGTGCTCCTCCTTGGCTGCCAATCCCATCAGATGATGAGGTAGTGAAACAACCTGATCCAAAATCTAGAGAAAATGTACCGTGTATTGAGCCCCAAGTTGGGGAAGAGTGGGAGAAAACTCCTCTCATTCCTGCATTGCCTGGGGGTTTGACAGCTAAGGAGAGCCTAGATCCCCCTGGCAGCCTTTCTTCACACTGGACGGTGCTATCTAAGGGAGGTATTGACAGCGTTGGCAGTGCCTGCAAACAGGTGGATGCTGAAAAGTTTAAAATCAATGGAGACTCTGAAGCAGTGAGTCCTCACAGCGAGTCCACAGACACAGCCTCTGACTTTGAAGGCCACCTCACTGAGGACAGCAGTGATGGTGACACTACTGAAGCCACAGTGATAAAGGGATCCTCGGTAGACAAGGATGAGAAACATGATTGCAACCAATTTGCCTCACTGTCCAAGGTGAATGGTGACCTGAATCTGGTTACAAGGACAGATGGAATGGTTGCTTCTCAGAGCTGGGTATCTCGAGTATGTGCAGTCCCCCAAAAGATCCCAGACTCCCTGCTGTTGGCCAGTACTGAGTACCGGCTGAAACCCACATGCCCAGCCAGGCCTGGTCCTTTGGTGGAGCCTACTAACTCACTTGTGATCCAGTTCCTACAGAGTAAGTTGCCCCTAGAGAAGGTTCTTCCTCCAGCCCATGGTGGCAGCAAGCCAAAATCCCCACAACTATCACTTACAAAAGAGCAGAGCCATAGTGGCATGGGGGGTTTGCATCATCCTGGGGAAAACGGTCATGGGGTTGTCAGAAGCAGCCCCGCTTCTTTAAGCACTTTGACGGAGCCTCTCCTGCCCAAGATCTATGATGTAGGTACTAGTCTTGCCAGGATAGAGACCACCCAGGCTCCGGGAGTGCCCCAAAAGATTTCTAAGACAGCCCCAAGTTTTGACTCCCTAAATACAGTGACACATCCAATGACTTCCTCTGGGAAAATGGAAGGATTGGGTTCCAAAGAGCAGTTCTCTTCCTTTAATTTTGAAGATCAGAAGGAAATCCATGCCGTGTCCCAGTGCAGCAATTCAAATGCTGCTCTGGGCAAAAGTCCAGGAGATCTCACTACCTCGAGAGCGCCTTGTTTCTCATCTCCAAATGTGATCTCCTTTGGTTCAGAGCAGACAGGCCGGGCCCTGGCTGATCAGGACAATGTTGCAGGACAAGGGAAGAAGCTCTTTGGCTCTGGGACCGTGGCTGCAACGCTTCAGCATCCCAGGCCTGCAGATCCAACACCACTGCCCGCTGAGGTCCCTCCAGTTTTTCCCATTGGGAAGTTGGGGCCAAGCAAAAATTCTGTGTCTGATGGAGTACAGACTGCAACAGAAGACTGGGCTCCAAAGCCACCATCTGCCTCTGTTGGCAGCATGAAAAATGAGAAGACTTTTGTTGGGGGCCCTGTCAAAGCAAATGCAGAGAGCAGGAAAGCTGTTGGGCACAGTCCTCTGGAACTGGTAGGTCACTTGCAAGGGATGCCCTTTGTCATGGATCTGCCCTTCTGGAAATTACCCCAGGAGCCAGGGAAGGGGCTTAGTGAGCCTCTGGAGTCACCTTCTATCCCCTCCCAACTCAACATCAAGCAGGCAATTTATGGGAAGCTTTCTAAACTCCAACTGAGTTCCACCAGCTTTAATTATTCCTCCAGCTCTCCCTCCTTTCCCAAAGGCCTTGCTGGAAGTGTGGTGCAGCTGAGCCACAAAGCAAACTTCGGTGCGAGCCACAGTGCATCACTCTCCTTGCAAATGTTCACCGACAGCAGCACAGTGGAAAGCATCTCGCTCCAGTGTGCATGCAGCCTGAAAGCCATGATCATGTGCCAAGGCTGTGGTGCATTCTGTCACGATGACTGTATCGGACCCTCAAAGCTCTGTGTATTGTGCCTTGTGGTGAGATAATAAATTATGGCCATGGGAAAAACTGTATATTTAGTGTGTGTATTTTGATAATGATTGATCTTAAATCTGTATACAGAATATCATTGATATACTCTTTCTAGGCAAGCGCACTCTTGCCTTCCCCAACATTTATAGTGCTAAAGACCTCTGTCACTTATTGACCCTTCTGGTCTTGCTGGAGGGGCTTCCTGGGGGGCATCCACTGGGCTGCCCAAGGCCAGCCTGAGCTTTCATTGCAGACAGACAGAGCCTGGTGTGGGTTGGGGAGCCTCCCTGACACCCAGAGGGACTTGAAGCTGAAGCAGGAAGGTTGTGTTCTCCACCAAGGGAACTGACCTACTGGAACTAAGTAGAACTGTCAGTCTTCCACTGCCCCCTCCTTGCCATCTTTTCTTCTGCTACTTTGGGGAGTTGATGGTGGGGAAGAAGCCAGCACAGGGTTAAAGTAACTCCCAGCATTGCCCACCAGAGGGCTTGAGCACCTGCTGACCTCAGGGTCACACTTCAGTCATTTGCCAGTTGATGGAGCCAGTTTTACCTTTGGTTCTGTTGCTGAAGCAAATTTGGAACTTGTCTCCTCAGTATGATCCACTAGCCCACGGGATCTTTTGAAACCTTGAATAGCCCTATTTGGACAATGGGATCTAGGAACAGGGTTGTCTTTCTTATGAAGATGCCATCTGTAGACCTTGTGAGTTAACTGTCCAGACGTTTGCAGGTGAATTCCTCTGCTTGACACTCTTCCTCGTCACTTGGAACTCTCGTCACTTGGGAGTGGGCATCTCCACGTACCTGTGTATGTGAAAGTCATTTTACATTTCAAAGCAGTGTGTTTCTTATTTTTATATTTTTAACTCTTTATTCTTGGATGTATAAAGTGAACTTTTTGGCTTCTGTAAGTATGCTCTATGCACCTCTAATGTTTTATCATGTATTTATATGTTGTACACAGTACTAGCCGATTCTGTAAATGGATGTATTGTACAGAGAACATGACTGTCTTCTCCTTATTTTACATCTTCAGCATCATTGCATTAAAGTGGTGTAATTTACTTCTCCACACCCGTTGTCAGAGCACTGAGTGCTGTTCTACTTGACATGAGGGCAAAACGATTGACTTGTCACCTGCCAGGCTGGCCCGGCATCCCATCACAGGTCACTGGGTGGATCTACCACAGCATACAGAGCCACAGGTAGCCCATCCACATACTGCTGAGCAGGCACACCTTGCTTCTCATGTGTTTCCTGCAGCCTTTAGTGGCTGCTTGCTGCCACGTGTGACAAATCACCATCACCAGTGTTAAGTGCTTCTGGATTAATGGGGGAGTTCCTTAGGCAGTCCCCCGGCAGGTCTTCCAGATCTGGCTCCAGGGTCACCACTTGTCACAGCAATACCTGAGACCATGCTTTCTGTGGCCACTGGGCTCGTCTTCATGTACTTTAGACAGCAGGCATGTTTGAGAAGAAACAAAGCCATGCTTGCTGCCTGCCTCCCAAGGAGTTTCTAGCAAACAGATGCCTGTGTTTGTCATCCCTCACTTTGTTCCTGCCTTATTTCTTGTGTCTCAACTTATTACAGAGTTGGGAATCCTCATTTAATTTCAGTCTCCCTGTGTGAGTGCTCTTGTATGAAGTATAAAATTTGTATGATTTTGGCAAATCTCATTTCATCTGACAGGTTTTTTCCTCCCCGTTTAATCTGATGTGGCATTTCTGTCACTTGAAACATGAGAGAGAAGTTGGCAATGATATGGTGACTTAATGTGCAGTATTGGCCAAGTCCAAGTTGTCAACTTAAATCTGTTAACCAAAGCCTGGGAGCCAGGGGCCCATGCCTACCTGGTCCTCCTCTTCCCTTGGTTGGGACCTTTGGGGCCATCGAAGGGTACAGTCTGACACTGGTCTGGTCCACGAGGCGGCCCAGAGAAAGCTTTTGTATGTCTCTTAAGGTATTGGAACAATAAACCTATACAACCTGCAGTTGTGGTCTCAGGTCATCTTCCTGGCCGGGCTGGAGTGTGGAGCTGGTTGGGAAGGATTAGATACCAGCTCGCCTCACCTCTGCTCTGAAGCTACTGTTCTTCACGGAACTCTTTTAGGTTAGTCCAAGAGGAATGACTTGGCAGCTTCATTGGTCTTTAGCCTCTGTTCATGACTTGGCAAACCTTTCCACTTCGTAGATTGCAATAAGAAATCGACTGAAAGCAATGGGAGTGTTTCCCTTTGTGAATGAAAGTCAAACTGTGGCATCTGTCTGCAACTGCTCATCTAACTGGCCTCACTGAGCTCTAGATTGCCAAATGGATTCCTCTTGGTTGATGGTCTTCTGTAGGAGGGTACCCAGCGGTGACCTTGAGAGGCCCTAACCCTGAGCACAGAACCCTGCTTCTGTGGCCTTGGGAGGCAGGGAGGTGCCTAAGGTGGGGCCTGCTAGTTAGTGAGCCTGGCTGGATGACATTCCAGCAGGGATTGGTTTTTCAGTTAGAGTCCTCAGACTTCTCTCAGGTACTTAAATACGTGACTGTGCTTGTCAGAAGTAATTTTATTAGTATATAGATTAGCCAAAAGTAAAAATCATGGAAGTAAAGATCTAATACATATCCATTAACTTTTTGTGGTGCTGCCGTTTGATAGGCAGTTTGAGAATTTATGGTTCAGTAGCTCTGTAGTGACTGGGCATCTGCCTGGTGGTGTTGATTTGTCTTTATGCCTTTGTGTCATAGAATCCATTTGGCCACTTAACATCTACAGGAGCTTAGAATGCAGGATTGGGGCCTTGCGTTGCCAATCATGTCTCATCAGGGAGGCAGAGTTAGTACATTGGGTTCATGGAGGATGCTTTGCTACCTGCCAACTCTGGGGTACTATCCAGTTTTGGGTCATGTTATTTATCCTGTCAACTCTCCTACCTGTGGATGGGGATAATAAGTTCCTACTTCATCAGGTGGTTGGTGACTATTAGATTACACCAGGCCAAAACAATAATTGCTACATGAACTTAGTTAGATACCTCCCACAGTTACTGCTTCACCCTTGCCTCAGGGGGAGCTGTTGAGCTTACAGGCCTGCGTGTGCTGTGCTAAGGCTGATGCAGGCTGTGAAGCTGGTTCCTGGCCTCACTGCAGTCACTGGGAGCAGTCCAGAGCTTAAGAGTATTTGGTAAGGGAGGTTTATGTTGCTCATGGTCCAAAGAACAAGGAACTGATGTTTCCGGATAGGGAAAGAAAACCGTCATACTGGCCTGGTGAAGGATCATTAATTTCTTTGATACCCAGCCTGCTTTTGAGGAAGTAAGACCCTGCTTGACAGGGGTTTGTGCCTATGCGAGTGAGCTAAACAGAGCATCCTGCATCCATCAGAGGATTCAATAGACCAAAGTGTCTGCGTCCTGCCATCCAGAGAGGAGGGAGGTCCAGGCTGCCTTTGCCCATGTGTATGGGTCCTATTTGAAGCCGTGGAAAGGGTGAGATGTGTGACCTTGGAGTTTGCTACTTGAAATAGAGTACCCCATGCTCCCTCTCTTGTCTCTGCATCAACTTGAAAGCCTGGAACAAATATCTTTGCTGTGGGACATAGGCACAGACACATGCCTTGTAAGAACAGCACAATTATTAGTGCTGCTTTACATGGCTTTGCTGGGTTTTCATCTTTCTGTGGATACCACCTGCCAGTGTCCAGAGTTTTGCATGCTATTTCAGAGTTATGAGTTGCTCAGGCAGCTTGGGCCCCTCATATAAGACCACTGGCTGACAATAAACCTAATAAAATCTAGGTTTATAGAAAAGGTCAACCAATGAAAGGTAGGAGTTTACCTGGATTATTCTTAGAAGGTTTTATGTAACTACTAAGTTTCCTTGGTACATTTTAAGTATTTTTTTTTAAAAATTAGCTTATGGGCTCGGCGCCTGTGGCTCAAGTGTCTAAGGCGCTAGCCACGTACACCTGAGCTGGCGGGTTCAAATCCAGCTCGGGCCTGCCAAACAACAATGACGGGCTGCAACCAAAAAATGGCCGGGCAATCTGGCAGGCGGCTGTAGTCCCAGCTACTTGGGAGGCGGAGGCAGGAGACTCGCTTGAGCCCAGGAATTGGAGGTTGCTGTGAGCTGTGATGCCACAGCACCCTATCCAGGGTGACAGCTTGAGGTTCTGTCTCAAAAAAAAAAAAAAAAATTAGCTTATGCATGTTGTCCTCTTTCCCTCATTGAGTCAAGGAAGGTTTGCCTGTTTTGTCATTAAGTAAATTTTAGTTCACTGTTTTATCTAATAATGTCCTGTGTCCACTGCTAACAAAATGGCCTGAGCCTCATTTAAAGAAGCCAGACTGGAGTAAGCCTGTACTTTTCTGCCCTCAAGCAATTTCTCCTGTGGACCTCAGTGCTCCTGTGGACTGCAGCATTTCCTGTGGAGGAAGGTAAGTGTTTCCCGGGCTGGTCAGGCCAGTGGGGTTTGTGTTCTAGAGATGCCCCAGATTATGGGGCTTCAGTAGTCTTTTGTTTTTTTTTTTTTTTTTTTAGAGATGGTTTCACTTTGTCGCCCTCGGTAGAGTGCTGTGGCATTACAGCTCACAGCAACCTCCAGCTCTTGGGCTTTGGTGATTCTCTTGCCTCAGCCTCCCAAGTAGCTGGGACTACAGGCGCCCACCACAATGCCCGGCTATTTTTTGTTGCAGTTTGGCCAGGAGCGGGTTTGAACCCACCACCCTTGGTATATGGGGCCAGCGCCCTACTCACTGAGCTACAGGCGCCACCCATCTTAATAGTCTTAATAGTCTAAGCAGTGGTAGTTTGGGTAGGATGAGGAAATTTCATGGTTATCACTGAGGATTTGCTGCCCCTGGATCCTCATACCTTGGGAAAGGTGAGGAGGTCCATCTAGCGCTGTGCATAAACCTGTCCTGTCTTCATCAGAGGCTCAGCCCAATGTCACACCCTGTCACACCCAGTCACACCACAGGGCTTTCAAACTATGGGCCCTTCTCCTCTGGTCTATTTTACTTATTTGGCTACTACCTAGAATTTCTATTACAAAAAAAAAAAAAAAGGTTCTTGATGCCATTACTAAAAAGTCAAGGTTTTAATAACACCTGCCATATAGTATGTGTATATACACGTTTGCAATTTTAACAGTAAAATGTGTGCTTTTTGCTTACACACAGTTGTTAACCCATGATACGATAATCAAGTTCGTTCCCAGACACATTCCTGTAATTCTTCCTTGAAGATTAAATAATATATGTAGTATGAAAAAAAATTCTGGCTCGGCGCCTGTGGCTCAAGCAGCTAAGGCACCAGCCACATACAACACCTGAGCTGGCGGGTTCGAATCCAACCCGGGTCCTCCAAACAAAGACGGCTGCAACCAAAAAATAGCTGGGTGTTGTGGTGGGCGCCCGTAGTCCCAGCTACTTGGGAGGCGGAGGCAGGAGAATCGCTTGAGCCCAGGAGTTGGAGGTTGCTGTGAGCTGTAATGCCATAGCACTCTATCCAGGGCGACACCTTGAGGCTCTGTCTCAAAAAAAAAAAAATCCCTATAAATAAAGGTCTTTGGAAAAAGTAGCCCTTTTGTTTCCTCCAAGATGGGGGTCCAGGGTTTTGGATAGAATGGAATGTCAAATACCAAGGCTCAGGACAAGGGATCTTGTTCGTTAAGTTTTCTAAACTAGCATTTACAAATTGTTACAGAAATTTGGTTTCAGTCAGGTGGCCACATGCTAGGGCGAGAGGTTGGAAAAAAGCTAAGTTTCTTTATATACCCCTGTACAATCTGTACCTGCCAGCAGGGTAAGGAGACTGGGAAGAAGGTACCCAAGGAGTTCTCTGCCTCTGCCCAACACCTGACCAAGGAAAGGTTTGTTTCCTTCTCTAACAGGTGAGGTGCTAAATTACAGGTTTATTCAAGGTGCTTCAGTGTGCCAGATTATTGGCTAGAAAAGGTAGAATCTACCAGCAGCAAATGCTTCAGGATCAAACTAGATTCAGAAGGACTGGAAACTGGTTGGCGGTGGTGCTATTAATAGGAGACAGTGTTCAGTTTGCTTTTCAGTGTTTATTAAGTAGATTCAGTCTTATATATGATATACAGGTTCAAAAGGAAAAGGATTCCACATACTTATGAAATCAGTGCATTTAGCAAGTAATACCATGGAGATAACAGCTCGATTAACAGCTCATTGGTCTTGTTAAGTGAGAGGGAGAGGGAGTCGGCCTGTGCTAGTCATTCCACAAACAAAACAGAATTTAGTCGCATCACGTAGAGAAGACACATTCTAAGAATTAAAATATTAAGCCACATTTACTGGAAAAACTCACTATATAGAACACAAATAATTTTTATAGAGAGCATTGAGGAGGAAGTCCTCACCTGCTTAGAAGAGCCACATTAAGTTGCATAGGTGCATATCTGTAAAAATATAATTTAGAGGTGAAGCCATTGATTAACAAAGAGTCACCTTTAAAAGTTGGTGCCATCCACTGTTAGCCTTAAGTGCCATATGCTTGCTGTCTGGAACCCCGTCTTTCCCCAGAGGTGGTGCCGCATGAACAAGCTGCCCCTAGAGGAACCTTGAAGAGATACTTGTACCATCTACACTGAAAGTCTGAAATCTCATCTCGGATATGGAACTCATGCTCTTCTAAAACATGTCTAAATTATGCCAGAAGATTGAAGACCTCTTGGGTTGCCCCTAAGTCCTGGTTGGCTTGCTCCTAAAAGGCCACATGAGTCATCTTGACCTGCTCACTCCCAGGCTGCCCATAGAACTGTCTGCATCCCACAGCTCCACAGGGCAGTCCTGCCTTCACTCCTGTCTGGCGGGCAGTGCATTAGCAGCCGACAGGAGGTCTGTTCTGACTCCTATTTGTAAATGGACCACGTGACAGAAGCACGTGGGCCACCTACCAGGTGGAAAGTGTTTTTCAGCAAATCTAAGTTCTACATAGTGTAGGATTTTTGTTTTTATTTTTAGGTGGAAACAGTTTAAAAGTGAGAGGTTTTTGTTTTGTGGCTTTGGTAAGCAGATGAGCTTAGTGAGGTGCATCTTCCTCCTCAAGAGCAAGTCTTGCAGAACACACAAGGACTGGGGGCATCTGTACATGTAAACAGTACACTTTCACTGAGTCCAAAATTAGGAGCAAAAATACAAAGGTTCACATTGGTCTTAGGTAGATACAGGCGAGAAAGGATTGAGCTGTTTAGCTCCGAAACAACAAAAACAAAGTTTCTAAAGCACCACTAAATTATATAAAAATCAGACCATGGACGGATTGAAACTGGTATTCTGGTGAAATACTTTACTATCTCGTAAAAAGTTTTACAAAAAATTACAAATTAAAAGTATCAACCCTCTGAGTTCAAAGCAGCATTTTGAAAATGAACTGGTAGTTAATCCTATAACCACCCCTGGAGTTGTAAGTGGCCCTTGGGAAGAGATGGATGGGTTCTGTTTGAAATCTTCTAAAACCCTTCTAGCCGCCCCCCCCCCAACCTCCCTCTCAACACTGTCCTTGGGAGTAAACTGTCCTTTGTAAGAGCGGTGATGGTAAAAGGAATTTTTGATGGGTTATACATGCTTACCACTGGTCTTCTTGAGGATTCACCACTAAGACCAAAGGCCCACTTCTCGGATTCTACCCTTTTAGGGATTAGCCCCCTACAAAGGGGGAATTGCTACTCTTGGATTTCCTTTCTAATTTAGCATCCCAAATGATGACTTTGTGCCCTGTAGGCCCTTCAGAAGATTTTTAAATGGCTGTGGGGCTTTGAAGAAGGCAGTCCCTCCAGGGAGGGTGAGACAGCAATGAGCTTGGTTCATCAGAACTAGCTCTTTGGTGCTCTCCAAATCAGGTATAAAGGGAAGGAATTGAAGCTGCATCTCTTAAAACAAAAGCAAAACAGAGTAAGTTCCCTGACTGAACCAGCTAGTGGAATCCGGTTTCCGTGCACTAACTTGCTCCTGATTCTGCCATCTCCAGGGCTTCAAGGATAGCTTCATTGGGAAGGAGCCCACCTAAGAGGTGGGGTCATTGTGACAAAATCCACTGTCCTGGAGGGGCCTCCTGCAGTCCCAGTGGACTTTTGCCACTGGCGTGTCCTCTCCTTTTTCTTTAAAACACACTGAACCCACGCTCTTGCTGCAGTACTAAGGCAAGCTGGAGGTGGTCAGTCAACTTCAAATGGTAGCTTATACTGATCTTTAGATCCTGAGAGGGAGCTCCTTCCCCAGCTTTGCCCACTTCTGTCTGCCAAAAATTGCAAACCATTCCTGTCCAGCTTGGGTTCTGCCTTTGGGAGAAGTGAGTGACATATTAAGCAACATATCAGGAATTCTAGGGTGGCGATTGTCTCTGCCAGGTTTTAACATTAAGATTTTCACAAATTGCCTGGGGTAACATTTTGCAAAAGATCTACTGATTACTTTGTAGTATTGTTCACACACAAAAATAAATATTTACATAAATTCAAACATCCGGGAGTAGTGCTTGAGCAGGTGGGACTGGACACGTGGATGCCAGGTGTGGGGGAGGCCTTGGGCACTGGAACTTGTGCTGTGCTAAGGGTGAGTTTCAGGTGTCCTGGCCTTGCCTGGAGGCTTGGGGGTTGGTCAGGTGGAAGGCAGAGGAGGTGTGGCTGGGTGAGGTGTTGGAGGCCACTTGAGAGATAAGACCACCCCTAACCTACAGGGCTGGAAGTAAGCAGCTGGTGGGGGACCCTACCTTTCAAAGTTTCTGGATCTGAGGCAGGAGGGGGCATATGCACTAGTGTCCCCTTCCTGCCCCTCCTGAGGGGAGCCTGCCACAGTGCCAGGAAGTTGGCTGCAGAAAACTGGCTTGGGAAAGGGTGCCTGCTCTGGGGTTGAGTGGCTCTCTGCAGCCATCCGGCCCTGGCTCCCCTGGGACCTCTTTGCTCTGAGGGAGGAAAGGCAACAAGAGAGCTTCTGTCAGCTCTGGGCAGGGACAGACAGCAGAGAGCTGCTGTCATGGCTACGGAGTGTTGCATGGAGAGGCCCTGGGCGGAGGTCTGGGCAAATCCCTGGTTTTAGCAGCACTGGTAGGTATTGCACTGAGCAAGAGGAAGTGCCTATCAGGGAGGAAGGAAACCAGGCCAGCTTTTTCTTTTTGCCCTTTTTCACACTCCAGAGATTATGGGCTTCTTCCAGGACTAGCCCCTCCAGAAAAAGGGTTGGTCCTAGGAGAACCCAAGTGGCTTCTCCACTTCCACTGATGGTCCCTTTACTCCAAACATGGGGTGAGAGGATGGGAACTGCAGTCTCCCCTGGAGCTCACAGCTGTCTGACAGCCAGGTGCTCACCCTAAAGAGACTCGCCCTTCTTGGCAAGTGTCTGAAGGCCCAGCCTGTGCAGAGAAGTGTTCAGACCTGGTTCCCTGTCAGCACAGTGAGGGCCAGGGGCCTAGGGCAGCTGGGCCTTCTCTGGGCTCTAGCTCCTGGATGTCCAGTCTGGACTTACCCCCCTCCCAGCCAGACACTGTGGGGGTAGCTGGGGTAACAGCCATTCACAACAGGCTCAGGGCACATCCTGGAAAAAACCCACGCTGGAGTGTGAGGTAGAATACAGGTGACCATGTAACTGGGGCTTCTGTTGAGGTGGTGGTGGGGGTGCCTTTTTTGTTTTGCTTTGCAATACATGTGGGTGAAGTCCTCCTGCTTGGTGGTGCCTGGCAGTGTCCCTGTGGCAGCACTGGGCACTCAAAGGCACAGCCAGCCTGGCACCATCCTACCCCTGCCAGCCCCAGCCCGCATCAGTGTAGTGATATGGAATGTTAGGTATAGGGACACATCCTTCTGATCAGACAGACACAGACTGGCAATCTGTACAAACACAAAAGAATCCATTTTCAGAAAAATAAATTACTAAGGGGAGAGGAAGAAAGGGTCCACTTTGTTTTTCTCAATAAATATGCAATTCTGCTCACCTAAGACTTGAAAGGTAATTATCTGGGGGTGGGATTCTAACATCAGGGTCCACGAAGGTGATTCTAAATAGAGCCACAGCCCTGGCACCTTGTCAGGGGGCCCCACCCTTCCAGAGCTGCCCGACTGGCCTCTTCCAAGCAGGTCAGAGCACCCGTGTGGTGAGATTCCGAAAAAAAAAAGTGTCCTTGTGCCCAAAGTCTCAGGTGCTTGGAGTGTGGCTAGAAACAGCTCTTTTGGATCCCACCTCTTTCAAAACATGAATGTACCAACTGGTGAGGCAGGAAGCCAGGTTCAGGCTGGGACACTGCTCCTTCCCTAGGGCAGTGCACTCCAGGTGCCAGCGGGGTCAGTTCTGCTGTAAGATGAGGTTTTCCAGTTCGTCTGCTGAGCGCAGCAGGAAGGCAGCGGACTCCCGGTAGCCAGCGATGAGCTGCCGCACGGCGCTGATCTCCGTGGGACTGAGCTGGGCGCTGGGCATGGTCCTGCTGGTGCTGTTGCTGGAGGGGGTTGGTGTAGGGGTGGTGGAGGTGGTTGTGGCCCCGCCTTTCATGCTGAGGTCTGTGGGCCCTGTGGAGAGGGAAGCAGGGTTATGGAGGGTTCAGAACACCCTGCTAGTACGTGGGAGATGAGGCATCCTCTATGCTGCGACTCAGGCATTGGACTCTGAGGGCCTGGACTGTATCCCTAGTGGATTGGGCCTGCCCACAATAGGGGTTCTCAGTTAAGCCTCAGGGTGATCCTGCAAAGAAAGGGGTGTCCTCAGCACCGTGTGACAGGGGCAAGATGCTGTTGAGAGGCTTGCTCAGGATCACACGGGGAGTGCATGCATGGTGGGTCTGTGTCAGGGGAGGGTGCCATGGGACAAGTGCACAGGCTCTGTCATCAGGCCTTCTACTCTTGCTTCCTGGCACAGATAGTGCCATTTGCTTCTTTCTGAGGACCACTGACAGACACACACTGTAGCTCTGTAGAGGCCTGAGGCCAAGCTACTTCCTGAGATTGGCTCCTGCAGTATGGTGAGCAGAGCTGGGGAATGGAACCATAAAGGAGCTGTGGGGACAAGCACTACAACAAAAAGTTCTACATGCATAGGGAGTGGTACAGACCTGTGTGCTATCCTGGGAGGGGAGGTGGTTTACGAGAGACCTGGCATGCAGGCAGGGGCCCAACACACCCAAGGGATGTATGTGTGGAAAACCCAGGTGGAATCCAAAATGGAACCACAAAAGGCCAGTAAAAGAAATGCCTGAGCATACACAAAAGGATGGGGCTTCTGTCCAGCTGGAGGGAAGCCAGAGAGGCCAGCTTCCCTGGTTGGCTGGGGAAAGAGGCAGCGACCAGGACATGATGGCACCCCCAGGAGAAAGGGAGTACAGGTGCCTATAGGTGGAGGGAGGGGCTGGGTTAAGCGCTCTCTGCTGGGCCTCAGCACCTAGAGTCCCCCTTCCTCTTTTATCCATGAATGAGGCTGAAGGTTCATGCTGCTCTAGCAGGAGGGGGGTTGCTGTCAGGACAGGACCCAGACAGGTTATCTAGGGAAATGGCCTGCCCTTTGCCCTCAGATAGTGGCAGCAGAGATGGAGCCCCTCTTCTGCAACATACCAGGCCTTGTTTCTTCTCAACCTTTCCCAAGTTCTGTGGGGTGGGCTGCAGGCTTTGGAGCTCAGTGTAGAATTCAAGTCCCGCTCTGCTACTTCATTGGAAAATCCTTCAAGCCCTCTGAGCCTCAGAGCCCTCATCTGCAAACTGAGGAGAGGCTCTTGCAAGCAGGAGCTGAGACACCACAATGGGAAGCTTCTCAGCCCACAGGAGGCAGGACTGCCCAGGAAAGGGCTTCTCAACAGGTTTGGGGGATTTCTGAATGGGCTCCTAGGAGATTTGGGAGCTCCTGGAGTTTGAAAGGCATTCTTTTTTTTCTTTTTTGAGACAGAACCTCAAGCTGTCACCCTGGAGAGAGTGCCGTGGCATCACAGCTCACAGCAACCTCCAATTCCTGGGCTCAAGCGAGTCTCTTGCCTCTGCCTCCCAAGTAGCTGGGACTACAGGCGCCCGCCACAACG